>NCQV01029373.1:2582-15769 GCA_002740545.1 Lophocereus schottii
GGCCCTGGCATTTAATTAGGGAAAAGGCATCAGATTGTAGTCGGCCAATAAAATTAACAGATGTAATTGTATAACACTAAATTAATGATGTTTATGGTGGTTGTTGGGGGTCACAGTTCAGGGTTCCTAAGTAAATGCACACAGTGGAGTCATTTATAGCTATGTGGGGGGTGAAATGACTAGCAGATGTAGTTTAGGAAGTTAGCGCCACATATTCCCGCCATATCTTGCAATTATTGGTATGGGTTATATGAAGAAGAAGAGGACACGTCCTTCACATTGCTGATGGGAAACGAAATGGTAGTGGCTAATTAATTACGGGTCCCAACACGATGGAGTAACCCTCCTAACACAAGGTTGCCGTCGAATGGGGCACTCATCATAAACGTTGCCTCTCATTTGTGGACTACATCATATGTGTGACTCACTTCAATGTGAATGGGCTTAATTAATAATGCCTTTAACAAATGATCAACATTGTACAACCTAGATTTAAAAATTGTTCTTTTTTTGTAACCGAGCACACATTCTGCCCACGCCCTAACTTGTTGTGTATGGTAATTGCGGGGCACACCTCGTCCATGAAATTGCCACACTAAGGTATGCGTGATATAGTCAAATGTGACGTTGCTGTATCCAACTTAACAACAGAGGTGAAAGTACATAGTATGCACACATGTGAACACTAATTGTGAACGTCAATGACATGGATTTGGACGATGAAAACCACGTAAGTCCATACACAAAACACTGCACTTAATTCACTAGTAACCAATTACAATGGCCAACCAGACCCTTTCCACTAAAGGCGTGCATTTGGGCATAGATACTGTAAGCAGAACACGTTTTAGGCATTGCAATGTACAAAAAGTTCAGCCCCAAAAAATACCCCAAAATATGAACCACTGTCATCCTACGTAATCATCCCTCATAAATCCAATTCGCACCTGAGCTGAACTACACCAAGAGCAGAGGGCCTTAAAACGCCCAACTCCATGTGATCCACACAATGAACAACAGGTTCAGAAGTACAGAGATGGTGAATCGTCCTTTCTATATGTGGAGTTCCATCTAACCTTCATATCCATGGCTCTGTCTTCATCTTGCATAAAATGGTGGTCTTTTTATTTAACTCAAATCATGTCACGCACTGACGGACCTCCTCTACAAGCTCGTGTATGACATCCCTAGCTTGTTTTGGGTAGTTAAGGTCAATCACGTTCAAGTACGAGCATGCATTTTCATTCGGAAAATGATGACAATAGGATAGGATACGAAACAAATGGGGTTAGCATTCTAGATATGGAACGTTGGCAATGGTGGCGTGCACAAATGTGGAATAAAGTAGAAAATTACCTCTCGAGGGCATGCCACAAAATGATGCCTATAGTTGTCATCCATTTCAAGAACAATAGCTTCCAACCTATAATAGCAGTAGTACTTCTCCCCAGTGTCAAAATAACTTCAAGTGGTCCTAGATCTGGTGGAACCGTGGCTGTACGACCTTCTTCTTGAATGGCTTGCCATGTAACCTATGCAGGGTGTGTACAACTCAGTAAATTAGCAACTATGGGATAGAGTAAAAGGAGGTGCTGGGTTGTTGCTATTTAAAAAGTTGATGGGGACCTTCCATTGAGGCCAACTGAATGAGGGGGAGGTTGGTAACCATAAATGCTGCACCACCTACTTACTCGTCACACACGTAAATTGGATTCCTACCGTAGGTGACGTGTTGAAGGAAGAGGTAATGAACTATCGTTGCATGCATAGACATACACTGTGTCCAAACCCAGAATACCACACCTGTAACTGAGGTTTACCTAGGTATACTAGAGATGAAACCGTGGTTAACCAATACATCTAACCGTCCCTGGCCACACTGCAAACCACATTGACTTTGGTGAGTTACCAGCCCATTCTGTAATGGGGTATGATGTATGTGTACCTAACTGTGCGAAGTAGAATATCTGGGTAAAGCGAAGACAATGAAGAGGTAAACCCGATTTGCTTAATAAGTTTGTAATGGTACGGTGACCAAGGTAGGACACCAATTTAATGAAGTCCGTGTGCATTCAACTAGAATGTAGTAATAGAGTTTATATGAGGTGGTTGGGTAGAGTGTACGTTATAAATACGGCCCCAACCGTGGAGTGTACATTGCATACTTCCCTTCATTTATAAGGGGGAATGGGGTAATGTGGCCAGCATAGGAAAATATCGGGGAAAGTATTATAATAAGCTCCCATTATTAGGTTGCACTTGTGTGTGTGTAGAAGTAGGCTGTACTTTCAGAGACAGTGTTGTGTGTGAAGGCGAGCCTTTGCTTCTGGCAAGCTATTTGCGGGAGGTCTCCCGTACGGGTACGAACGATGATGTTGTCAACGGGCGACCGCGCCTGCGAACGAAGTCTACCTAATACACTTGTACTGCCTAATATTGGTTCGATGGATGGACCTGCTTTCATCCCCATTAACAACCTCACCCTACAGCCATTTACGGATAGCCCGGTGCGCTACTGGACTGACTTTGATGTTGTCACTCGATTAAAAGTGCGTAACTTAAGGTGTATGCTGTCATCGGCACATGTGCCGGCATAAATTCTGGTCGTTATTGAGTTTTGTTCGCATTGGACTGGACACCAGCGACGTACTGCATGGTACGATGGCAGATCCCTATTACGAGTATAGCATTCCCTCAAGGGGAACAGCCTCGTGGAGGGGTTCGACATAGAATCCATACCAAGACTGTTGGTCACATCGCGCAGGACGCTTGTAATATCACACTCCATGTTGACATACAATTACTACGGATGGAGTGATGAACGTACATGCATATCCTACCAAAGGGTTGCAATGGAGCTCAGGTGGACATAATGTTAGCCCCAACGGAAGTGGGGAATGTCATTTCCTACACAGTGAACATGGTTGCAACCAATACACGTGTGGGCATTCCACCACGCATGCCTGAGTACTCTAGTAGTGATGTTTGCATTGCCATTTGGAATTACAAAGGCATCGTACATTCATATTCCTGCCAAATTTAAGGGAATTACTTGCAGTGACTAGGTTTCCCGTTATGGTGGTCACAAAAGTTAGAGTGGGAGATGATAATACGAGGGAGATTCTACGAAGAACTAGAATGAACCACGGCTTCACAGCACCTATGGGTTTCGTCTGCGGTGTGTGTCTTTTGTGAGAGTCCTTGAATGTGTTCCTGGTGCCACATAAGTTTGAGGAAAGGCATGTTATGTTTATGGTGAAGGTAAATTTTGCTATTTTTGTGCACATGACACATGCATAATTCGTGCCTACATTCTTTGCTCCTAATGCCACACAATTACCTATAGAACAACTGCTGCTTATAGGTTTGACCTTACTGTATATTCTTGCAGGGAGTTCGATAATTATGCCACTTCAACAACTACAACTGTTGTAGGTCTTTTAATCAGTAGATGTTTGTGACATCCAAACTTAGGGCACTTCTTCGTATTCGGAACATTGTTTGATGTGGTCTAATGTTCATCTTCCATTTTCTTTATTACATGTGTATGCTTTACTTTAAAGCTATGTGGTTTTGTACTTCCCCAGTTACCCTAATAAAACCCTTCACCAACTCCACCACTACGCATATGTCCGCATTCAGTGTTAATCCCCTGCTGGGTGTGACAGTGTAATTGCTCTTACGCCAACTATGCTACTCATGCATTACCTTCACACAACTCCCCCTCCCCCTTCCCGCCTCAGAGATACTCAGGTACATATAGCTGCTGCTGCGCAATGCCCTACCTAGTTGTACACAAGCACATTTTGTGGTTAACCTCATTAAATTGTATCGTGATTCACATACATTGCTTATTCATGGGCACACAATGCCCACCACCTGGTAAATTTCAGACAACGACGACAACACAGTAGGGCTATACATGTTACAGTCCATAGGCAGTAGAGGTGTGGGCATTAACTATATGGTTAGTTAGCGAAGAACACGGTACAACCAAACACTTGAACCGTCGCGTCCACATTAAACATATTTAGATTGGAAATGCCACATTTAACATTCGTATTGCTTATACACCAATATTGATACCATACCAAATAATTTGTTTATAACATATGACCACACTTATGAACAACAACACGCTGTACATTACCACTCATCAATGACACACATAACTTCGTGGCTGGCGTCATTTCCCACACAGCATCTCCAGAATTATGGGTCTACCCGCGTATGAGCTAGTGTCTGCTGCAGTACACATTGCATGGGCAGTGGGTATGTGCCGCTAGGAGGCAGTCACTCCAACTACCATGAGAAACACATAAAACAGTATCCACCACACCCCACTTCAATTCAGCACTACAACACCACCATGTTTACAAAATCCTTAAACTGCACTACACTTAGCGAACCACGTTATTCGTAGTGTGTGTACAGGTGACCATGTAACTGAAGTCCGGTGGAGAAGCCCAAGTTAGCAGACTGCAAGACCCCAGCCAAGTGTGCAGGTCCAGGTTAGAGCACTCGACCAGCACCTGCAATCAGAACAAGCAGTAAATAAAGAGGATATGAAATCAATGTACAATACGTGCGGTAAACCATACCTTCATGTCCACTTCACACCTGCTGCATACGAACCGTCAACAGATCCTCAATCTAGACAACATCACCTTCATAACTTGCATCAAAATCTGCTTGTATGCGCCTTGTATAGCCTATTGCGCCACATTTTGAGCACCTCCACACTTTCTTGTCCTGGGTTTGAGACTCTTTTCGCTTGGATGACGGCCTACCTGGATGTCGGCTATTGTTGGGGGTTAATATGCACCAGTTATAGTCCTTATCTAGTTCTTCCGTACAAACCACAAGCCCTACCTTCTCATCAGCTTTTTCCTTGTCGTGGGTTCCAAAAGTTACCCAACATCCAATTTTAAACTCTTGCTCCATTCGTCTTGACTTAGGTATAAGAAATGTGTTTTGGCCAGCTTTAAATAGAAGGGTTCATCAAGAATGAAACACAGTCAAGGCTTAAAGTGTTAGCAAGGGGTAAAACACTTAAATAAGGGTGGCAATTGGTTATTAAGGCTCACAAAACAAATGAATGCCTCTATTATATTGCCATAACGCACATGTTAAATGTGATTTCGAAGAAAATTAGAGTAAGTTCTAAAGATGTAATCAGGAAGAAACACACGTGAAAGAAAATTTGAGATCAAAAATGATGGATTAGTCTTTAGGCTCAAAATCTCATAGGTTCATCGACCAGAGTTAAGACAGCTTGCTTAAAAGTGTTGGGGATTAAGACTAGGTATAAATATTACACTTTAGACTAAGTTCTATGATGCACACCATATCTATATATAATCTAATAACTAAAGTACAATAAAAACATTTTAAAAACTCCAATTTAATAATTTATTTTGAGCAAATAATAGATAATAGAAGGATATAAAATGACATAATTTCAGGTTAAACAAATAGACACTGGGTTAATCTCCTAGACTCAGGACTAGGTTCTCTCTTGTTATTAGGGGTGGGATCTCAGATGGTGAGACCTTGGCTTTTAAGGAAAGGAGAATGAGGAGTGCTCTCTCCTTGATTGACCAGCTCCTGGCGCATGAAAACCTCTAAATTGGCCACTCCCACTATGAATAGTGATGCCCATAGAGAGATCATAAGCACCATTAATAATTAAAGTGTTAATTCAATGCTATCTTTCAACTCCCACCTCAAAGCTTCCACCGTTTCTTCCCTCTAATATACTCCATAAGCTTGAACACTACTTTTGGTGGAGGAAGCAATTTTGTTGGATATTTTCCCTATCCTTCCCCTATGAGCATCCTAAAAATTTGTGTAGGCTAGAACAGTGATTACCTATTACAAATTAGAAATCTGGATAAATAGAAAAAAGATAATTACGGGAGAGAGCTAACAAGAGAAATAGCAAGATTAGGCTTCTAGAATTAAATAGAAAAAAAAAAATTAAGGGGAAGACAATTAAACAACAATTTGGTTGGGAAGAGCAACTAAGCTAGCCAATGACATACTTCATCTTTAAATCAGCAGGATTAGGCTTCGACAATTGTCACTTCCAAGTCATACCTTACTTATTAAAAGGAAACTTCTTCGTGAGCTCAACTACATTCTTAGATATTTCATCCACAGGACTAGGACTAGGACCAATTGTCACATGGAACTCTTCATAGAGATTTCTAATGTAAACCCAGGAACCTTGAAGTGGTTCCCACGGTTAGCCATTGTAAGCTTGGACATTATACCAACTACTGTACATGAAGCCTGGAAACCACTACATATACAAAAACTCAACAATATGGGGTTTAAGCCCCTTTGCTAGCACTTCATGGAAGCCCTAAGGTTTTTGCCTTTTTGAAGTTATTTTCAAAATGTTTTAGTTTCGAAATTCTTCTTCAAACCTTTTAAGGATTTTTTTCAGAAGAAATATTGAACTTATTGTTGAGAATCCAAGCATAATGTTGCTTCACCCTTGATGGGTTAAGTGATTGTCATCACCAGGCAAGAATGCACATGTCAGGCAAGTATATGATCAATCTAAAATCACAAGGACACAATTTTGGTGCATATATAAATACTAGTCATTAACACCCCAAGAGGAGTTTGAAGAAGGGATTTGTAGAAATTTTAGCCTCTAATTAAAAAAGTTAACATAAACTACAAAAATCCCATATAGAGATTGGTAACATTGTTTATAAAGGTAGCAAGTTGAATCTCAAACCTTGTAAAATTGAGATTCAAAGCTTTGATAACATGTTCCTTCATGGTATGACTCTTCAGCCACATTGACTTTTCCCAGGACATTTATTTAGATTGCAGTTAGATATTCTTCAAGCTTTTTAAGGAATTCAACCTAAGAAGATCATCAACTCTCATTAATGCTTCTTGATCTCATTTTCGTGGTTTACTAGGGTAGAACTAGATGAAATTTCTTTGTAGAATATCTTACATTCTTTGAAAAAAGAAAATTGTAAATGACCTTGGCAAGATGTAATTTGTAAAAGTTTAAATAACTCAATACCATACTATGGATTGCTTATAATGTGAATTCAACATCAGAGTCACATGCTTTAAGAATGACGATCAAATTCTAACCCTAGATAAACGGGAAAGAAAAATAAAGTGTAGAAGGGGAAATGTCCCAATGCAATGTGTTCACATTTCTACCTATAACAAAGGGACATTGAGAAATAAAGTTGGTAGGCAACATGGGAAAAGGCTTAGAGACTTAAGGAAGATTAATTAGGGAAAGGCCCATGGAAACCCACATTTCAATGTCAAAGAAAATCCATTGACATTATCCAAGATGACAAAGTTAAATTAAAATTTTGAATTTCAAAATTCTAACTTCCTTACAAAATTACAAGAATTTATGCCAGGCTTATTTGATACATCATTCTGAAATAAAGAGGAAATTAAAAATTACAATTATGTAAAATTGATTCCTAATATGTGTCAACAAAGGTAAAATCCAAGTGAATCTGAAGTTCAATAGCTGGCGCTAGGTCATCAACTTTCTCTTTTCTTTGGTAAATGTTGGGACGTAAATCCTACTGCCGGCTGAAGGTTAAAGGTCCTAGGCATCCTTGATGATCAAACACTTCAACATGTACCATCTATGGGGCTTGAGCCCACAATTGCATCTCAGGCTCTCAAATTAGTACTTTACTTCTCTTCCCCTTATTATTGGATCTTGTTGTTTGGTCAGGGAGGGTTGAAATATGAGAAGGTGGGAAAATTCTCAGAGACCCGAGCACCTCATAAAGTAGAAGGCATCTAAGTGTGATGACTATCTCTTTCTCAGAAAAGTGCATGAGGAAGAGTGTGAGATTATGAGGCATAATGAATCTGATCTAGCAAGACTGAAAAGGGGAATCCTGTACAAGACTTCTGCTTGTTTCTCCCTTAGAATATGGACAATCATGTCAAGATCTTGGAAATAAGGGAGTTATAAGTGAGAGCGAAAAAGACACTCCATTATTAATGGCCCTAGGACACCAGCCTGAACCACCTAAAGATTAGGCCTCAAAATTTTATAGGAAAGGTCAAAACCTATTGTAGCTTATGAGCCCATCAAGAATAGCAAAATCTAGAGTAGGGGCATAATTGTACATGATTTTAATACAAAATTTCTACCACCAAACCTTGTAACAAGTCCACTCTCTGGTTTGAATACTCTTCATCAAATGCCTACTAGTGACTTCATCGATGCCAAACCACTAATGCAACAGACATATAGGACATAACCAAATAGGAACTTTAAAAACCCTCATACCCTCCTTACTTTAGATGTTGCTATACTTGTGTAGCCAATTCACTCCAGGAACTAGCACCAATAAATAAGGAACCAGTGGAAGAGGGAGAGCACTAGAGATTCCATATGGACGTAGGATTGACGTCAAATTTAATCATTTCTTTATCATAAATTATCATAAAATATCTTATAAATTCTTAAATTAAATCTTGAAATAGAAAAAGAGGGACTTTCTCTGAACAAAGAACAAGTCATTTGGCTTTAACTATGATTAGGGGATGGAAATTGGAAAGCACAATAATTTAAGATAATATCGTTACAGTATTGAACGAATGTTTTCGTTAATTGTAACAAATTGCTATGAGTTGCAATGCAACTGAAAATTCAAAAGGCAAAATTACAAGGATCAAAAGTTAAGAAAAGAGATGATATTAAAAGTGCAAAACATATAGGAGGCACCCAAGCTCCAAGTTATCAGCTTCAACTCCCCCTCCCGAACCAACTCCAGAACCAAAGGCCGAGGATCTAGAAACAAAGAGAGCAAAACTTCATTTATGTGTTCCAAGAGTCAGTTATCGAGGCTACTATCGATTCGCCTGCAATTTTACGATAATTGAAACACGAAATACAAAGTGGAACCCTAAATTGCAATTTCCTACATAAATAAATTAGGTGTATTTGAATTAATAAACATAATTTGATTAAATAAATAACCACGCAAATAAAGATGAATTAAACAAATATGGTTAGGGTCAGGATATTACAGCCTTCCTCCCTTACAGAGTTTTGCCCCCAAAACTTATGAGTTTTTTGAAAATATGCACTAATATCACAAATAAATACGGATATATGGCTTTCATCTCTTTCCGGGTTTCCCCAAATGGCTATTGAGGATATATGATAGCCTAAAGTAGTTTTTGCCTCATCTGAAACGGTCGACATTGTCCTAATTCTTGTCGACATTGCCCGATATAATTCTTTTGTCGGCCTTGCCTTACCTTAACATGTTCTTGAATTTCTTTCGTAATGCCAAATGAATCATGGTTTATAAATATGGATCGTAAAGGATCCAATAGATAGTCAACCAAGGGGAAAGATAACTCGATTACACCTGGGTTTAGCAAAAGCAGGATGGCGAGATGGTAACTTTCCAGCCCCAGTTGTCAGGTTAAGTGCACTAGATAGATGGGAAAACAATATGCGACAAGTAAATAGATAGATTGGATGAGTAAAATACAATAGATATATAAATAAATTAGACAAGTTACATTGGGAATGTGCCTTTGCTCAGAAAAGTCAATGTGAGCGCAACAATAAGATGGTATGGAGAATGCTAAAGTTTATTGCTGACAACTTAAAATATAAGTGTCAGAATTGAATTTAAAAGCAAGGAGAATAATTGTATTATGAATTCGGAGCATGTTATATGAGCATATCATTATGAACAAATGAAATATTGGGTATAGGGAGATTAAATAATATTGGATAAAATCAAATTGGAAAGTTGAAACAGTTAGAGAATTACAGGAACTACTATAAAAGACCATTCTTACAAACAATAAGCTGTCATTATCATGGTTTAGATAACAATTGAAGCCATTTAAACAAATGGCATAGATAAAGAGATGTTATAGGCCAAGTGAGCATCAATAACAAAGGAAGAATGCCCCTGAATAATCCGAGGTTGTTAGGGCCGATGTAAATCAATGACTGGAAGTAATGGGAGCATTGCTGGTGTAAGGTCTTATTGACAAGAGCAGTCTCTTTCTATGCATGGCAACTAAATCTTACTCATACCACCCACATATGCCAAGCTGCACACTGTAAGCTACTGAATTACTGTCGCAGGATTCCTTACAGTAATTTCATCTCATATTGATTCAACCCAAAGACATACCAAGTTGTAAATGGCATTCCTGTAATAGGTTTTAAACATCACTGTACTTAATATCATGTATGCTAATACACCTCGATGAAACTCTCAAATTCTTGAGGAAAACGGATAGAGTTCCGCCTAAAAACTGGTTAAACCCTAGGCTTAAAGCTTTATAACATATACTTATCCTGAAACATCACACTTCAATAGCTCAACGGCCACACATCGAAGTTCATAACTCAACAGGTCACACACCTGGAGTGCATAATTGCAAAAATTTAAACAAATGTAAGATATGAAACATACAATACAACTCTCAGATACATGAGAGCATGCCTCACTAATAGGTCACCCAAATGGTTCCACATTCCAGTTTGCTAATGCTTGAATCTCCGGATATTACCAAATGATTTAATCTCCCAAATGGAAATAATTCCTCCTTATATGCCTATATATATGAACCTATAGGCAATGTCTCATTTAACTGCTCCAATATAACTTATGCACAGCTTGATAGCTCACAATGGCTCTTAAAACCTTAGCTCTGATGCCTCATCTATAATGCCCCCAAAATGTAATGACATGATTTATGAAAAACTGCAGCGGAAGACTTAATGATAGAAGGCACTACCGCCGTCCTGATAAGGACAAAGCTCATTGAAACCATTTTATCTTGCAACTCATGTTCACAATCACAATATCTATTAAACTGAAACACTCCAAGACCAAAGTCCAAAGTAGTTCAACTTCAATACAATCGGCTTCATCATGCCATGTGCTAACTCGCACTCCATGCTATACAAGTGTATTGAATATAGACTCTACTTTACCCTGACTCAATCCCAACATTCATGCTGTGCTGAATCCATTGTTAGCATTTGATGGCTTCCAGAAGGGCCTACTAAATTAAGAAACATGTGATACTTTATCACCTAAAACGGAAAACATGAAAACAATTTTAAAATGTGAGCTAAAACTCAGTACATGTATTCCTGTATTATAAAATGAACATAGAAATACTGTTGATGGGTACCCGTATTTGCAATTCATTTAGTTCGTAGTAACAATGAAAATGCAAGTAATATGAAACTGCAATGCTCATTGTTATCTAGATGTGAATCCCTTGCAATGATATGATCCAAAAATAGTTGTACAACTGCCAATCTGATCAAGACTTGGCCTGAAGTCACGTGCGTAAATGATGGGTTGAAACCTTATAGATGATAACTGATGGGGTCATAAGTTAAATGGCAAATCAACGTATAGACTGACTCATTGATAAACTCCTTAAGAGTTGTAACTTGGTAAACGTNNNNTGCTTTCTGAAGATACAGGCAACGGACATACATTGAGTCCTTAAAAATATCATCTGACTTGATAAATATGTTCTGACTTGATAACACTTATGCATAACGGGAAGCGATAACTAGGCCTTGACTCTATTTCATAAATGTCATTGTATATATGCGTAGCCAGTAAATGATCCTTACTGACATAATTGAGTAAGTCAAAGTATGTACAATGGAAATTGAGTAATTAAATAATATACATAACTTGGGTATTTCAATAAAACTTCAAAACTGAATTGATGAAAGTAATTAAATCCGATATGAAGTAAATAAAAGTAAAAGAGACCACAATGAGATAAATGAGATTACAAAGGAAAAGGCCTTAATGGTGGCAAATGGAAGAATGGTTTTGGCCTTTTCTAAAATGAGCTGCTGATACGGATTTAAGGCTTGCTGATGTATAGCTTGGTTCAAGATAACAGCGAGTACGCTAGATTGACTTGATAAATACATTCGATACATTTTGAATTGAGTAAGTAATAGAGGTTGATGCCAAGAGATATATATCTTCGTTCAAAATAGTATAAACTGCAATAACTTGGTCTAACAAATATGGTTTCTAAGTCAAAAATTCTCCCCACTTCTCATATTTCTTTCACAAGTCCATTAAACACAATTTTTCACCCCAAATAGGTTATTGATCCCAATGAAAGCTATTAAACTCCCCAAATTTTGTATATTCTTTGTAATATCCATAAGTGACTCAAAACTCATAATTAAACTGCAAAATGTTTGTTTTTCTTCTTTTCTCTCATTAATCGAGCTGAAAACTCCAATAAAATCCACGCATATTCATTTCCCCCTTAAATGACCATACTTTGGCCGAAATACACAAAATGAGTGCATGATCAATCTTACTTAATCTTTATTATTGCTCTTTACACAATTACTCAAAATACTTCCAAAAAGAACCAAACTCCAAATACACAGCCAAAATTCATGTAGTCTTATAGGAAACTTAAAAATGATGTGAATAATCTACAGTAAAATGCTTAGAATTTTTCTCAAAGTATACGCTGCGCAGAAATTGCAATAACAATCCAATTTGTACCAAAGCAGGTCAGTTCACTTCAAAAATTCATAACTTTCACCCTTAGCCTCAAATGGAGACTTAAAACCCCAATATGCAAATATAAAGAAGTCCCAAAAAATATTCATTTGCAACACAAAATATGATTCTCACAATAGGGTTCCCAAAATGGGGGTGGAACACAAGTATGTCAGTTTTAGTCCAGCTTGCATCATTCTTCTAAAATGACGATAACTTTGTCCCTAGAACTTGAACTAAGGCAATTCAAAATGTCTTTGAAAGCTAACATACTGACCTATCTACTAACCAAAAATAATAATTTTTCAGTGGACCAATCATTACCAATTTAATCTCAAAGTCATCCTTGTTTTCTACTATTTTCAGCCCTCACTATTTTTGCTTTGTCCATTTTTTTCACATAAATCCTCACTTGAAATCATTCTAAATCACGAAAACATCATCATAATCATCAATAAGACTAAAAATTACAAAATCATGTACAAAACATTATAAATCCATCATTTGACATAAGCTAACTTGATCACGACAGAATTCTAACCTTAACATGCTTCAAGCTCAACCCTACCATGATCAACATCCCCATAATTAATAAAATTTGCATGATAACATCTACTTTGATCTCATGAG
>NCQV01029433.1:0-18535 GCA_002740545.1 Lophocereus schottii
TTTGAGGCATGCGCTACTGGGTTGTTACCCTTTGAGGCAATACTGCTACTGGGGAAGCCTGCTTTCCATGCTAGCTGTTCAAAAAGGTAGCTTGTGTCAATTGCGTGGGATTGAGTCTGTTTTTGTTAGGCCAAAGCTTTAGGGTGATGATACACTTGCACACAGGCACCAGGATGGATTCATTATTTTTATGTGTCGTGGGGTGAAAAGCTGATGTCTGGATGCTATTCTTTAGGATGATGTGTCCTGAAATGCACATAATGCTTGTGTATAGACTGATGTTTGAGCTACTAGGTGGTTTTGGTTGATTCGATTGTGTACAGTTTATCCCAATGTATATATTGTGCTTTGCCATTTTTATTTTTCGATTTTTGTTTTTCTTTTCTTTGCTTTCCCTTTTTGAGATTTTGCGAGTATATCTTCTGCAAACCCTCACGAGACCTTACTTGTCCACTTGGGGTGACCAAGGGGTTTAAAGGATTTGTTGCATACGTTAAATGCAATCGTGATTCCTACGAAAGTGAGTTAGTTGTTTACTTTAGTTTTTCTTTTATTTTGCTCGAGGACGAGCAAAAGATAGGTGTGCTGGTGTGTTGAACGGTAAATTTACCCATTTTACGTGCCTCTTTCGCGCACTTTTTGCTCATATAATAACTTAATTCCTAGCATTTTTACTTGTTTTATTGATGTTGTGTAGGAAATAACTCCAAATCAAGCAAACGTCGCGAAAAGGGATGAAGACGAGACAAAACGAAGAAAAACAGTGAAAACCGATGAAACCGGACAAAACTGGGGAGGGCGACACCGCGCCACCAGTGAAGTGGCACGGTGTGGCCGTGCCACATGGCACGACCGTGCCTGCTCCCCAGTTTCGTCGATGCTTGGTTTTCTATTTAAGGCTTCGTTCGGGCGTCCATTTGAGGGAGAGTCGAGGGGTCGCACGCGAGCTTGCTTGGGCATCTCTCTGGCGATTTGTAGAGTAGTTTAGGTTAGATTTTAATTAATAAGGGAGTTTAGTTTAGGATTGAAGATTGTAACATTGGATTCAACCTTTGAATTTCAAGTTCCTTCATCAATTCAAGACTAAGTTTTCTCCCCTTCTCTATTTATTTCATTGTTGTTCTTGTTTATGTTTTGTTGTTTTAATTCTTCTATTTGCTTTGTTTAGTTTATGTGTTTAGTTTTTGTTGTTAATTTATGTTATTTACTTGTTTAGATTCGTTTTATTTCATTGTCTTTGGTTTTGTTCTTCATGTTCTTGTTCTTGTTTGTTAGTTTAGGTTTTGTTGTGTTTTTGATGTTTTGTTAGTAAATTGTGTTGGCTTGGGTTGTGATTAGCCTCTTGATGGCTAATTAATCTTGTATTTGGCCTAACCATACCCAATCTATCCTTAGAACCTAGAGTTTTCCTTCATGTCCGCCAAGTGTTCGATGAAATGCCTGAGAGAGTTTTCATGCATATTTTTGGACGATTGACTTATGCTGAGAGGTGAGGTCAATTTGCTAGTGTGGGAGAGGGAAGTGCCGAGTTCGGGACATGAGAATGGTATCCGAATCGAGCTAGGTCAGGGGTTGCTAGTTTTGTAGTCTAGTTAGGCTAACCCCATGAAAATAGGCGGTTAGGCTAACTAGACTAGCTCATGACCCTTGAGAGAGGGCTTGGGTGGTCTTTGATGGTGCAACCGACCATCTCTTATTCATAGTGTGGTACGGGTAGGTTAGGACTCGTCTTAGTTAGTTGGTTCATCCATCGATAAAATCACAACTCCAAGTCGCCTTTTTCTGTGTTTGTAACGTAGTTTAGTTTTCTCTTCTCACCCTTCGATCCTTCCTAGCTCGAGACGCTTTAGCTAACCCTGGTTGTTGGAAACACAATTCCCTGCAGACGACACCCTAAGTGCTCAACGATACACCTTTCATTTGGGGTTTATAAATATTAAAACTTTTTCATGTAACATGTTGCATGATGTACTTGAGAACAAGATCGTCGAACTCTATGAGCGAAAAGCGACTAGAAGAGGCTGGAAGGATAAATGACCCAAAGTATTATCACTATCACTATAACACCCGAAGTATAGTTAAAGTAAGGCTTAAAGGATTTGAAGTGACTACATATATCAACAAAGATGCACCTTCTTTTTCAGGAAATCCACTCTATGGACTTAACAATTAAGTGTGCTTGCTGTGAAGAAATCTTACAATGGCTGATCATGGGAAGTTTTACAAGAAGAGTGTGAGTAAGGAAGAAGTACACCAACAAGGCTTGTAACGATTTTGGGGCAAGTCAATGATCCTTGAAGCCATTCTTGGTAATTGTCCTTGACTCAAGAGAGATTAGAGCTTTACAGATGGTATCGAAGTGGACCCATGACTGTGAGCTATGTTACCGGATGGGAGAGCCCTGGGCAGTCACCTGATGGGGACAAGGATATTGGGTGTGAAACGTCAGCCAAGAGGACTCATCGTCTAATGAGGCACAATGTAGAAGCTGTGTTTTAAGTGGTGGTGATTGGAACACTTTGAATATAGTTAAAGCTAAGGCTTAAAGGATTTAAAGTGACTACCTCTATCATCAAAGCTGCACATTCACTTTTGGGAAGCTCACTCTTAAGCAGGCAATAATTAAATGTACTTAATGTGGAGAAATCCTAGGATGGGTGATCTTCTGGGAAGTTTCCCAAGCAACATGTGAGAAAGGACAAAGTACGCCGAAAGGGCTTGTGGAATTCATGAGGTTAGTCAACGAGTCTTAAAGTGGTTCTTACTAACTATTCATGATGCGAGAAGGATTAGACATTACAATCACAGGGTAATTAGTCACCCTCTATAGAAGTGTATTATGCTCAAAGTATGTGTCATGTAACTCGGCGAGGAAGATAAGATCATGTTAGAGTTGGACATCACTACTGAGACCAATTTCATCTGTGCCCAAGTAGAGTACTTCTCGTCTTCGCTAAGGCAAGGTTTGATCCAACCCCACCAAGAGGTAAGGTCTAATCTTACTCATTCTCTAAGAGCAAAGTTATTCACGCTGCAATTTGAAAGTTTGGAGTCGATGCTCATTCCAAAGATGGTTCAAATGCCATTGGTAGAAACCTAACTTACGATAGATATCTTTGATGAAGGTGAAGAAAAGTAGACCCTTGTCATATGACGAAGGCTGAGGAAGCAAAAGTAGGACCAGCAACTACTTATGCATCATAGAAGAAGGCAAGTGAGGAACAAATCTTAATGTACAAAGGGTAAAAAGAGGTCAAAACACAAATAAAAAGTAGGAAATTCAACCTATAGACCTACTTGAGTAGAAGCTGCTTGTTCTTGTCATGTTGAAAGAGCTTTTCCTTGGGGCCTTCTTTAATAAAGTCATGGCCAACATGAGCTCATATATTGAGCTAGAGGATGATGAAGATGAAGAAGAAGAAAACTAGGAGAATTCTCCAAAAGGTGATTATAGAATTCTAATTCTTTCAGAAGTCTTACCAACATATATTGGATGGAGCAAATCTTTCATTTACTAGAAGAGATGCATTAGTGTGTTGTTATTATCTTACACCACCTAGAGTTTTATGATGACATGGTCAAAGATTTTGAAGAGTCTTCAAACAACCTTACCCTATACGCTGCTTGAAATATACATATCACTTTCACTGGTGATGACTTGTTGCTAGACTCTAAACCTCACAATCGATCTTTACTAATGACATAACACATTAGGGAGTAACAAGTTAATTGCATATTGGTAGATAGAGGTTCAATTGTTAATATCATGTGTAAATACACAATAAGTAAATTGGTGACCACAATGGAAGAGCTTTCTAAGTGTAGAATATTGATTTAAGCATTTAACTTGGAGAGTTAGTGTGCAATTGACATAAATGTCTTAAGCTAACAATGGGAGGCCAATTAACATCTTCAATCTTCCATATAATTGACTCCATAACTTCGTATGAATTTTTCCTTGGATGCCGTGTCTTCAACCTTACATCAATGGGTATCACTGTAGTGGCAGGAAGAAGATCAATAGGAATGTCAAACCATTTACAAAGGTAAAATTGCATTTTGTTGATTCTAAATTCTTTAAAGACAGCATCGCACCTAAAGAGACAATGCCATAATTGAGATTTTTTACAAACAAGGGTGACCCAAATGCTACAAAGAGTCCCCAAGTGGTATTAGGACATAATAGTGTAAATCAACAACAAAGTTGCAAAGAGGACATCGAACAAGAGGCCATAGCCCAATTCTCTAAACAAGTGACTAAGTAACTGGTTGTTTCAATGTGATCAGTCTTAAGATACATTCTTAAATCTCATCACACGAAAGGAGAACCGTCCTTTAGTGGATTCATAAGCAAAAATATTAAAGGAAAGGCTCTCAAGAAGGTTGACGGGATTGGTCTGAGTATCCTTTTAGAAAGTGTCACTTGTCGATACAAAAAGGTGTAACAGCTAAATGTTTGTTGACCCCTTCTTCTAGGGTTTCTCTTTTGTTCTAAGACCTTATCAAAAGAAGCAGAGGACTTGCTAATGCCTAAAGAAAACAAGGATTTGACCAAAATGCATATAAGCTTATGGAGAAACTAGGTTATGATGTTAACAATCCAGTTGCATTGAGGAAAGTAGTGGAGTAGGAAGCTTATAGCCTCAACACAATGTAGAGAAAGATTCAAGAATGAGAAGGCTTGGTAAAAGCCTTCGATTTTGGTATTCGCTATACACCACCACAACTAATTAGGATATCAAGTCAATGAAAAGATAAGCGATATGTGGTTTAACACATCTCTGTTGAAGAAGCAAATGAGAGTGACAATGAAAATGTTCAACCTACCATGAAGCTTTCTGTGTTTAATAGATTATAACCATCCACCTCAAACAAACACCATCCATCTTTAATAGACCTGAACAAGGTCAAAATCCTAAGCCTTATGTGTTTTGGTGAGTAAAGAGTTATGCACAACAAAAGCCTTCAATGTTCAACAGAATCCATAAAGGAGAGGAACCATCGAAGTCACCATCCAAAGAACGAAAGGATATAGTGTTTAATCATATTGGTGATGGGACTGAAGTGCAAAGTTCTATGTGTTCTCATATAAAGAAGCCTTGAACCTTGATGTGATGATAGATAGTTTGCTAAGGCTAGACTATAATCTCCACTTGTCAGTGAGGCAATTTTTATCTAGCATAGGAGATGAGTAAGACACAGTCACTTCTATAAATCATACCATAATTCAGGAGTGTGCATACTTAGATTCAGAAATACAACTTACAGAGAGTCCTAAAACTCTCGACGAGGGAAGAAAAGCTACAGTCGATGATGGGAAGGAGTTAAATTTAAGAATTGATAAGGAGCCTTCACTTATCTATGCAAGCTTATTACTTATGCCTAAGGAAGAAAATGAGTACTTCAATTTTCTCTTAGAGTACAAGGATGTGTTTGTATGGAGTTAGAAGGAAAAGCTTGGGCTAGACCCAAAGTTATAGTGCATTGATTGTCTATCAGAAAGGGTGTTTTAACTGAGAAACAATTTGAAATGCGCTTTCACCCCACGTTGGTACTTAAAATTGAAAAAGAGGTCAACAAACACATGGAGGTGAGATTCATTTGTGAAGTAAAATACCTAACTTGGATTACAAATGTTGTTTTTGTAAGAAAAAAGAATAGACAAATTTGCAACAACGTGGACATCCACATCTCAGTGATGCATGCCCAAAATATAACTTTACTTCTCATCACCCATCACCGAGCTCGTGATTAATTCAACTATGGGACACGAATTATATATTATACTGTAGGATATAATCAAATCCAAATGGCGTAAAGGACCATGAAGCCACAACCTTTTGCACACTCAAGGCACCTCTACTATAAAGTAATGCCCTTTAGTTTCATGAACACTGAAGCAATATATCAAAGTGGAATACAAACTATGTTTGATGGCATGTTACACAAAACAGCAGAGCGCTACGGTAATAATCGTGTGGTCAAATAAAAAGAAGGTTTGACCGCCTACTTGACCATCGTCAAATTTTCGACAAGTTAAAGAAATGTTAGCTAAAGATGAATCCACTTAAGTGTGCACTTGGTCTCACTTTAGGAAAGTTCATAGACTTTATAGTTCGACATAGAGGCATCAAGATTGAGAAAGCCAAAGTTATGAGAAAGCCAAAGTTATGGCAATCCAAGAGACGTCTACCCTAAAAATTCTTCAAGAGTTATAGGGACTTTAAGCTCGTTTGGCTGATATTAGAGGGTTCATATCCAACTCTCTAGCTATGCCACCCATTCCATCACCTCATGAAGAAGGGTGCACAATTTAAATGGAGCTAGTCATGCTAAACAATCTTCAGCAGTATCAAGAAGTACTTGTCAAATACAATAGTTTTGGAGCCACCATTACCAAGTGAGCCTCTTGTACTCCACATTATAGCCTAAGAAAGGCCCTTGGGGGCATTATGCACTCAAGAAAATGAGGAAGGCAAAGGAAGAGCTCTATATTACTTAAGTTGCACTTTGGTTGGAGAAAAAATGAATTATTCCCTAATTGAAAACATATGCTTAGCTTTTATGTTTTCCATTTAAAAAATTAAGGTATTACATACAAGCTCGTAAAGTGCAAGTGATTTCTAATGTTGATCCCATCAAATATATCTTTTTAAAGCCAATTCTAAGCAAGCAACTTGCAAAGTCGACTGTTAAATGATGATGTACCTAGTAAAGATTTGCTGTTCCTTGATATCCTCCCTAGAATGCCCCAACTTTCCACAGGCGTTCCAGGTTATTTTAGGTCATGTGTTGGGGTGCTGGCCTCCATGAGTATAGTTTGAGTACTAATTTTCGATAGGTCGCCGGTATTGCTCCTGTAGCTGAACGTTGCCTTGGTTATTCCCCTTTCTCTTAGTTCCCCACTGCTCGTTAAAGTAGTTACTTTGCTCCTTCATCGCCCTTTCTACGTTGGCCTCGGTGTCATATATGTCAACGTAGGAGGTGTACTAACGTGTCGACATCCTTTCCTTGATGGTGGGCTTCAATCTGTCCTTAAACTGGTTCATCTTCAGCCTTTCGTGAGCTATAAAGGCTGGGGCAAATCGCGAGAGCTCTATGAATTTCTAGGTGTACTCAGTATGCTCATGCTGCCCTACTGCAGTTGCATGAGTTCACCTTCATTGGCCGTCTGGAGAGAGATGGGGTAAAAATGATGCTTAATCATTTTCTTAAACTTTTTCCAACCAAACCCAGACTTGTATTATCTCTCCCTCACTGTGGCCCACCATAGGTCAGCCTTATCGTTCAGGTAAAATACAGCAAAGCTCACTTTTTACTCCTCAGGGCATTGGAGTGCGTCGAACAATTTCTCTATGCCCCTAATCTAGTCCTCGAAAGTTTTGGGGTTGGGGGTGCCATCACAAATGGGTGGGTCATGGCTTGCGAATCTCTTGAGCATGTATGAATTATCTTCCTCGACCCTCTTCTCCCGGACCTCCATTAGCTTTATGCAGTTGTTCGTTCTGACGCCGTAACTGTTTCCCTTGCTTCTGCAGCAACTCCAGTAGTAGCAAGTTGGTGAGGTCCGTTCCACCAGGCGGATTGGTCTTATCTACCAGATTCCGGGACCCGTTCCCGTTCCGAGGGCGTAGGGTCTCCAGCCGCTCCCTGAAGGTCAATATGGGAATGTTCGAGTTCGTCAGGACCCCCATAATAGTGCATTTTTCTATGTACTACTAGAGTGTAATATCACAGTACATGCTAGTGCATCATGCAACATTTGGCAGGTGTCCGATTATAGCACTTCGCCACATCCATGTGGTATAACCACTACATCACATGCTCATGCATTTCAAATCATACAGGCATCAAGTTCATATAATTCACATCTTTCATAACAAAGAATGTTGGTATTCAGATAATTCGAGGAGATTTTATTGCATAACATTTCTATATCATAAATGTTCCACACTAACACTTTTCATTACATCACAGTTTATAACTTTATTAGCCATATTGTCTTAATAACACAATCAAAAGGGTAACTAATAATACTGCCTTAGAGAAAAAGAGAAAGAACAACAAAGTTTTCTAAACGCTATGAGCTTCTACTGGTCAGGGACGCCTAGTGGACAGGTACCCCTCCATATCTGACCACATTTGCCCTGCTTCCAGCGAGTCATCCCGGTCTTAGATTCGCCCCTCTTCTCCGTAGAATCTGCCTCTTCGTCCAAGCTTTCTGGTCCTCTGATTTGGTTATCCTGCACAATGCTCTCCCTCTTTCCTACCTCCTGGTCCCCCTCGGGGTTCTCTCTCTTGATATTCTCCATCTCACACTCACTAAAGTCTCCTTTGAGGTCCTTACTTCCCATCAGCTGTCTATCACTCACCTCCAAATCCTCCTCAGGGTTATCCTCAGGATCCTCCTCCTCCATTAGTTTCCTCTCACTCGGGTCCTCCTTTTCCATCGATTCCGGCTTACTAGGGTCTTCCTCAGGATCCTCCTCCTCCATGGGTTCCCTTTCACTATGGTCTTCCTTAGGGTCTGCCTCTGCTATTAGACTCGTTTCAATAGGGTCATCCCCCTCTTCCTTAGAGCCTCTCTCCTCATCTATAAACTCATCTCCCATAGGTGGGGCATCCTCCTCACTAGCTGTGAGTGTACGCTCCAAATTGTAAGGTCCCTCCAGTCTCACATAGTTTATTAGGTTGACTACACTCATCCCCATAGGCTCCCAGTCACACCAGCAGCGCTTCCCCTATAGGCGATGATCACGAGCCCGGGGGTACAGCTCGTCAACTCAGTAGCACCACTCAATGTCTCCCTTCAAGGTCAACAGTAGAAATATCACCCAGTTGTCTTGAATCCTCAAACAACTATGGGGCACGTCCTCCAGGTACCTGGCTAACACCCATCTTACATGTCGAATTTGGTCCCATACTCCCTGACTCGATCTCTTTGTTAACTGCTCATGCAAACAAGGACCTCCTATGCAACCACAGTGCTGGATATCCTCCATTCCTATACCAAGTAAGCACATATAAGATATGCATCTACCATAATCATGCATTCATTTAATATTATATGCAGATACATACATTCCTTGCCCCATACTACTCTCTCAGTCTCCGAATGGTCCTTAGGTCTATGGTTTTAGTTCTTAGTTTCTAGCAGTCTTTTAGGCGGGCCTTTAGGGCAGTTAACCTAAGCTTTGATACCACTTTGTAATACCCTGGGTTTCTAATTTTAATTCTTTATTATTAATCCTTATCCTACATGGTAGCGGAACCTGGATTGGGTATTACTGCCATATTTCCTTCTTGGAAATACTAGGCTGGATATCAAGAACAATTAATACAACACTCCTAAATAACACTTCAACTCTAAAAAAGAGTTCAACTTTAAGGTCACAATTAATTTTAAACAGCTGTTAACAGTGTCTTTGTTCTAAGAAAACTATTAAACTTGCATCTTCTTCAACTCAGGCATCAGGACCTTGCCCTATTTTCGGTTCCACAGTCCCATGCACAATTAAATCATCTGAAGACAAAATATATTTTATAAAAGTGAGATAAACTCAGTAAACAATCACCCTTAATAGTTAACTATGCACACAAATTCATTTGAAAATATTTTAAGGGGTAGGGGAAAGCAGCAAGACTTCTCGGATACACTTCTCATTAAGATAAACTCCTGTGGTTACCAGATCTCAATGATGGACCTTTATAATCAATAATCTAGATTAGGACTGTCGGATTTAAGGTGAGAAACCCCATTAGGTCTCATGGCCTACACTTGGGGTCAACACAGCCGCTTAACTCGACTCCTAGCCTGCCGCTTACTATGGTAGTTACCGCTTAACCCTTTCTTGGCTTACCATCATTAGGGATGGTTACTGCTAACCTGGCCCACATCCCAATAGGGCACGTGGCTGCTCATATGCATGCACTAGTTTCTCGGGGAAGGCTAATCACCTTCAATCAACACAGTTAGATTAAATCTCATCTAACTTAGCTTTTACAGATACTGTTACCTTTCTCTTTATTAAAGATCGATTTAGCATGAAGGTTCATTCAGTCTCAACCCATCTCCCCAAGGGCATTAAAACATCAAATAATATTGAATTTTCGACACGACATTACCAGCTCGCAATTCCTTAACATATGACTCATTCAGACACTGTTACGCAGCCACATTCAACGAACTCATACTATAATTCCGTTCAAATAGTAAACAGGCCAATCCTTACTATGTTCAAGCATGCACAATTTCAAACAACTTGGGGAAGGGTTAGGGCATGATTATTACTTGGATACCGTACAAGTTACGGGCTCGGTTACTGTTTCAAACTTACTGCTCCACATCTGGGCCAAGATATAGCCCACGCTCAGTTCAGACTCAAATAACTATGCCCCTTAGCCTTAGCCTTACTTCCAAAATTTTTCTAGAATTTTTCTCTTACTTTCAGGGCCCCCAATCTGAAGCCCTACCAGGAACCAGATTTAACCAGAATATGGGTCCCCTTTTAGAACCCATAACATCAGACCCCAATGTCCGAATTCCAATTTCTAGCCCAATACAAAAAGTTTGACCCGTCTTCTATACTTGTCATGTTCATGGTTTCACTCGATTCTAGCCCAAACTAGGTCGTTTCCTTAGTTCTTTTGACGGTGTCATTGATTTTCTTGGTCTGGATAGTCTATAATAAATTGACCATAGCTTGGGCCATACTAACCCAAATCACTCGATTCAGAAATGAGGTTATGTTGTGCCTGAAACATCCACCCTAAAAGTTTCACAATTTTAGGCAACCAGACCTGCCCTAGGAAAATTTCTAAAATTAACGTCAATACAGCCTTATTTTCAATCTGGCAGGTTCTACGCCAATTCCTAACTCAAATTTCTAACCCCATAACTTTAACACCCGACTTGTAGAATTTGACTTCTTACCTAATCCAGAAAGATGTGCCTATTTATTTGGTGATCTAGCTAATTTTCACTGTAGCCAGATTAAAAATCTTTAAATATGCCAACTATTCCTGGCTGTCCTAGTTTAGACAGTCTCTAGTAAACAAACCATTACTCCCTTCACACAAGTCGAAATCCCTTAATTCAAAAGCCTAACACAGAGGACACCTTGGCCCACCAACCCTCCGTTTTTCGCGATTTTTAGGCTACTAGATAAACAGGAATAAATTTTTAAAGTTACGTATATTTTTCTGTCCTTAAGAGTGGCATGTTCTTGTCAAACTTCAACCCAAGATTCGATCTTTTCACTCTAATAATCACATTTTTAATTCTCGTGACAACCCAACACAAAAATCTAATGACCCTTGCCCCTAACCCAAGTCGTCTAAGTCGAGAAAAACCTACAATTTGATACTAAGAATACAAGAAAATGTTGCACACTTACCTTGATGTAAATTTGGGAGAGTAGCGATTTGAGTCTCGAACTCTTTGGGCTTTAAATATGAAAACAAACATAAGAAGAATGAAATTTAATGTTTCCTACTCAAAATTCGCATAAACCATGAAATCTTCCCAAAAAAAAAAAAAAATTGGAGTGGTCATGCATAGGTTGCATGGGGGTGCACCCCACTTACCACCAAAAGAGAGAGAGAAAGCAATGGTGGTGTCATTGCTGGTGGCGGCCGACGGTGGCCCGGCGAGGGGGCGGCATTTAGGGGGTGTGTGGCTAGGGTGAAGAGAAGAGGGAGAGATATTCAGACAGAGAGAGAAAACAAGAGGAAGAGAGAGAGAGGGAAAGAGAAATAATGTGAGCAGGAGATAACACAAGTTAGGGGGTAATTCGGTTAGTGGGGGGAAAGAGAAAAGGAAAGAGAAAAAGAAAAAAAGAAAATAAGGAAATAAAAAAAAGAAGGGAAAATAAGAAAAGGAAAGGAAGGAAAATAAAAAAAAGCAAGGGAAAATAAGACATATTCTAGGGTTTGATTTGGATGAATCTAGGAGGGAAAAATTAAATTTTAAAATGAAATAGATAGGAGGGAAAAATAAATGAAAGGAGTAAATAATCGACTCATGAAGCAAAATACCCAAATCGTGGTATTTTAAAAGACACAACTCGTGGCGAACGAGGTTTAGAACGATTTGGATTACGAGGGTTGGTTCACACCACAGGATCTTACGATTTGATCTTTCGGGACTGCCCCACTTAAGAAAGTTTCATCCCCGAAACTTCACTAAGCTACGACACAGTACCATTACGAACATGAATTTCTGGGATTTTACATACTACCCTGCTTAAAAGGTTTTGTCCTCGAAAATGACACACACCTGGTTATAGGAACAAGTGAGGGCATTTGTCTCGCATTTTCTGCTCTGGCTCCCAGGTGGCTTCAAACATCTCATGATTGGCCCAAAGAACCTTCACCAAGGGCACCGTCTTCCTACAAAGGTGCTTTTCCCACCGTTTCAGGATCTATACAGCCTGTTCCTTATAGACAGGTCTTCCTACAGCTATGTAGGATCAGACTTGATTATGTGTAAGGGATCTAGAATGTATTTCGATAACTACGGCAAAAGGAATACATTATGTACTCTCGAAAGTTTGGGTGGTAGCTCTAATTGACAAGCTACTTCCCCAATTCTCTATGTGACTGGGCACAATGAGGCATAATAAAGACGCTGTGCGCTTCAAGTGGGTATGATTGTAATACCCCGAGTGTGGCTTAAAAGGATCGAAATGACTACTTATATCACTAAAGGTGCACCTTTCTTTTCGGAAAGCCTACTCTTAAGAACTGTACAGTTAAGCATACTTGCTGGGCAGCAATCTTGGGATGGGTGACCTCCTGAGAAGTTTCTCAGGCAGCGTGCGAGCGAGGATGAAGCACACCCGAAAGAGTTGTGGTGATTTGTGGGGCCAGTCAACATTCCTTTAAGCTATTATTGGTAATACCTACGACCAAGAGGGGTCGGGGCATTACACTCCTACCTTAGGAAATGTACTTTGATGAAGCCAAGGGACATGATGGTGTTGGAGTGCAAGAGTGATTTTGGTCTCCCTTAAAAAAATGTCTTTAGTTATTCATGCAAGCTAACTAAGCTATGTTCAAATAATGTGAATGAATATTAGGTGTTGATCTTAGGCCTTCAAATGGCTATTTGTAAAGATCCACCTCCCCGAGGGTGAGATTCCACATGAATAGTTTGAGTTCATTTTGCTGGAGGTTTTAATTTTATTTATTTTTAGAAAAAACGGATTGTTAATTATTTTTTTTTTTAAGAAAACTAGAAAATATACAGGGATGATTAGGGAACTAGATCCAGTTCCTGATTTAGAAGAATCAAACCTAGTTGCTTGACCCTGATCTATGGTAGTGACTATTGCCTATTCTAGGAAGACGGCACCCTACCTGACCCAGGAGCCTGACTAGGTCCTAGGCCAAAGCAAGGTCGAGTTCCTAGTCCAGACAACTTCATTATCTTGGAGCAGAACTATTCTGTAGAAAATAAAATAAAAAGAATAAAAACAAACAATAAAAAGAAAAACAATTATGTAATTAGTAGAGTCGTTACTGAATTTTGGGAAAACTTATGAACTCTATTACTTTTTGAAGCAAATTATACATATAGGGAAAACTAAAGGACAATTTGATTTTACTTCAAAAAGATTTTCAATAGGCTCCCGAGCAATCACTTGTAAGGGGACCATCCTGGCCCCTTACTCTTGAATCAAGGATCTAGATTTGGGAATAATAGTACAATGACATGATGAGATGCATCACATCATCACTTGTTATCCCTGACGACCTCTACTATTTAATATAAGAAATTGAGACTTTTAATTACACCATTACACAATGATGCAGCATATTAGTATAAAGCATATTAAGTCATCTAGAAGATATAATTAGTCCAATGCGTACAAAATTAGAATAAACAACATACAATGGGTAGGGAATACCTAAAGATTACATCTTTGGCATGGTTAAAGCAATACTAATAAAAGGGAGATCAAGTAGAATAGATAGGAAAAAGATAGAATTTTCCCCTCAAGACAATTCACTTGATTTGCCTAGGGAATCCAACAAAGTGATTAATCCTTAATGCTTTCAATAAAAGACTCAAGATTTGTCTTCTCAAATTTGTAGAATCTCCTCATAAATTTTCAACTTTCATAATGACGACTTCTTGTGCCTAGCTAATTGTAACTACTAATGGTTATTCTATATATACTAACCCCATAGGACACTGCTTTTTATAGCGGATGAATAAACCAACTTAGCCTAGGAAAAGGAAATAAACTCCTAGACTTGTTAGGCTTGATCTTAATAGGTTCACTAATCAACTAGGAATTTAACTTAACTAGACTTGACATACTAATTAGCCACAAAGTAGGACTAGGATTAATAAAAACTGACTTGCACTCAGAGTGAGAAAAATGAGGAAACCCGTCTGGGTTCCCCATAGGTGAACCGGCCGACTCCCTAGACCATTAGGTCTGCTTACTAGCGCACTCCCACCTAATTGGACTTTATTTCCTTAATTAGATTCTCATTATGTTAATCACTTTGTTAGGCCCCCAAATGCATAGTTGGGATATTATTCTCATCATTAGGTAGTTAAAAAATACAGATGCCATTTTTAAGCGTGTTCACTATTGAAATGTAAATCATAGACCTCGTGATCTATGGTGATTTACAATTAGTCATCAAGCAAATTCTCAAGGAATATGAATCAAAAAGGAGGATCTCATGTCATACCACGAATATGCCTTATGATTGCTTGATAAGCTTGAAACGGTTAAATTAGAGCATGTTCCTAAGAGTGCCAACTAGATGGTTGACATGCTTGCAAATCTTATAGCCACTTTGACACCAGGGGCAGAAGAAAATACAAATGTCACGGTTTGCGACCGGTGGGTTGTTACACCCCTTGATGGAGAGCTTAAGGAAGACATCAATGCATCAATACTCAAGAAATAGATGAAGAACATTAGCATCAATCACTCATTGATTATTTACAACATGAGAAGCTCCTTAATGATCTAAGACATAAGACAGAAATTTAGCAAAGAGCTCATCGCTTCCTTTTTTTCAACGGGATGCTTTATCGATGCTCCTTCCTAGGCCTTTGGTTACGACATCTAGGGAATGAAGAGTCTAGATAAAAGACGGAGGAAGCACATTCAAGAGTTTGTGGTGCGTATCAAGTAGTTCAAATTGTATGATCCCATCAAATGGTGTACTATTTACCTACTATGGTCCAAGTCTTCATCAGTTATGCAAAGAGCTTTGAGGCTTTCCAATTCCATGCCAATTTTGTTTATTAACCACCTCAACTACTCCATTTGATTGTGGTATCTTGGTCAGTTAAAGCTTAGGGGCTTAACATTGTGGGTCCTATCACTACGAAGTCTTTCACCGACAACACATACATCTTAGTGACAACTGACTACTATTCAAAATGGACATAAGTAATCTCTCTAAAAAAATGTCAAATAGGCAATTGTCACTTATTTGTATTCAGATGCATATCATTTATCACTATAGCATACCTCGATTCATTATCACTGATAGTGCCAAACCATTTGTCAACAAGCTAGTGACTAACCTCTGTTAAAAGTTCAAATTTGATCAACTCAAGTCTTCAATGTACAACGCTCCGGCAAATGGATTAGCAATGACTTTTCATAGGAATCTTTGCAATCTATTAAGCAAGGTAGTGGCAAAGTCCATGCAGGATTGGCACAAAAAGATTGAAGGAGGATCTCTGGTCATATAGAACCACTATAAGAAGCCAACACTGTCTAGTCCTTTCGCTTTTGTATATAGAGTTAAAGTTGTATTACCTCTGGAACTTTAGATTCTCTCACTTTGCATAGCCATTCAGGAGGGCTTAAACAAAGATGAAAATAGCAAGCTTTAACTAGCAGCGTTGGAGGCCCTTGATGAAGAAAGACTTCAAGCATAACAAAAGTTCTAGTACTATCAAGCTTGCTTATGATGAGCTTTCAACAAGAAGGTCTGATCATGTTCATTTCACATAGAAGATTAGGTTATCGCAATAGGAAGGCCAATCATTATGCCTCAGAAAAGTAGGGGTAACTTCACTTCCAATTGGGAGGACTCATATGTGGTTTGAGAAGTTTACACAAATTACACATACATGATAGTCGACACCCAAAGAGTGTGAGTGGGACCCATAAATGCCAAGTTCTTAAAGCGTTATTATCCTTGATGTATTAATAACTATAAAGCTCCTAAATGTGAGCCTAAAGAGTTCATTCTTTCAAGTCACTACTCTTAGACTGCAAGAGTATAAACTACGAAGTAAAGGTGTGTAAAATCAGTAACTTAAGTTTTGGTTAACTAAAAGTCAATTACCTGGTTTTTTGGTTTAATAAATTTTCGAACCGAAACCAACCTGAAATTTGGTTTGTCTAAAACTCAAATCGTAATCAAACTTAAAAAGTTATTTAGTCGATTTTTTAGATAGGTTAATCGATTTTTCTGTTTTTTGGCTTGATTACTTATTAACTACTCACTAATAATATAAAAAGTATATTTTTTACTAAATTTTTATTTTTTATGATTAAATATTTTTAAAAAGTTAAATTTCAATTGCCATTCACAAATAATAAAAAAGTGCACTTCCTTATCTAAATTTTTTATTTCTGATGTTTATATTTTTTTAAAAAAATAATTTTAGTGAGTTTTTAATATGATTTAACCATGACCCAACCGAAAACCAAAAATTTCTCACTTCAGTTCGCCGGATTGATTGTTCAATAAAATCTATTCGGTTGATCGGTTTTTCAATTTGTTTTCTTTTGTTTTCAGTTCAGTTTTTAGTTGGGTCGCGCCTATTGTTAATAGTTCCAAAAAAACTCTTGTTGTTTGAACCTAGTAAAGCTTGATGCTTTAGGGTGTTGTACTCCATTAGTACATACGGAACTTGGGCATACACTCGATTACAACTGCAAAAACCAAAAAAAAAAAAAAATTGATGCTAAACAAAGAAGGAATTTTGACCTAGCTTATGGTTCAACTAATTGTAAATTGAGGATGTCATATATTTTTCAAGAAGGATGGAGATATTTAGCTTGGTATAAATACATTTGTTGCTGCAAAGCCAATGATGTTGAAGTCTAATCACAAGACAAGTGAACCAAGATAATCGTGCAACAATGAATAAAAGAAAATTATCATCTAAACTTTATTCAATTGAGATCAAGCTCACATCATAAAAGTGGGAAATACATAATGATTCCATCTTGGGAGAAAAAAGAGAAGCCAACTATGGATTCTATTGGAAACTGTTGAAATCTTCAAATGACTCCTTTATGGAGGCTTTAGTCTTTTGCAAGCTAGCTTTAGTGGCTGGCTCTATCACTTTTGTTTTATTATGTCAATTTGATGCCACACATGAATAAGTTCATGCTCTGTCTCTTCAAGCAAATGCTTGCTGGCATCTACCTAAGAGCTAAGATCTTTCTTTTAATCTTTCAAAAGTTAAAGCTCTTTCAACATCTTCTCACATTTTGATTCCACTTGCTTCAACTTAGTCACTATTACTTGGTAATAGTGATCTTCTACATCCAATCGTCAAAAAGCCTAATCAAGTTTGTCTTGCACCTCTATATAGTGGCTATCTTGCTCTTTAGTAGTCATTCGACCAGAGTAGTACTCTTGTAGATCCTTGAGTTCACATGCTTTCTTAATTAGCCCTTTAGCCTTGCTCTCTTAAGTAGTGATATCAACACTTCTCTGAAAAGTGATGGTGTAAAGGTTGTTAAAATCACCTTTGAGAGAAGGAAGTCTATCAAAGGGGGTGAGAGACACCTTCTTGAGTATGGCTTGACAGAACAACATTCTTATGTACCTCCTTCATTATAGCATCAGCATTGAAGATTGAAACATCTCCCTGTGGAGCTCTCAAAGGACGTGGTAGATGGTGTGCTAGTGGAGGAGCATTGGCTCCAAGAGCATACTCAACATCATCATTGTTAGGGGGGCAAATACCTTTCGAACCATCAAGCCTCGATCTGCTATCGAATAAATCCTTACCAATGATGATATTTGTTGAATCGATTAAAAACATTGATTCCCTAATGGCAGAGGAATGTGCCAATTCCTCTTTGAAGTTAACATCATTGCTTTCTCCTTGTTTGTTAAAAAAAAGGGGGCAAGAAGATGGAAATGAGATACATAGTTGGAAAGCAAAGGTATCTAAAATTTTTTAAAAAAGCGGAATTACTATGCACGTAGGAGGGTTAGGATCAACATGTGGGACATCCATGACATTCTCAGTACCTTCTAGAGGTGACTTGATTACCCTTTTTGAACTTGGCTCTAAACTCGAATATGCAGCTTATCTTTTCTATTAATAGTATAGTTAATTATAGACTTAAGCTTTATGTACATGCCTCAATAGGTGAAAATTTGAAATGTTCTTTTGACTCACTTGTTGCCTTTGTTGATGGAGCAATGCTTAGAACAGGAATTACAGGGATAGGTGTTCTTTGGATGACGATGTCTACTCTTAGGATTTTGACATGATAGTTATCATCCTTTATTGGTAGAATGA
>NCQV01029433.1:27349-40147 GCA_002740545.1 Lophocereus schottii
TGTAGCAAAATGACCTCAAAATGATTTATACTTTAAGCGCTTATCAAACCCCCCCGTGCTTAAACCATTACTTGTCCTCAAGCAAACAAAACATTTCAAAATCAGAAGGAAAAGAAGGTTTTCAAAAAAGTATAAGACCACAAGCTCAACACCAAACTTGATCACCCCCAAAGAACCGCAAAGCATGTCGCAAGCACATGAGATTGAGTAGAGCCAAATTGACTGGTAGAACCTCACTTTTAGAGAATGTGAAACACTTCCACTTATGTGTTTAAAATATAACATGCGTTCACTCAAGGCTCATTCCGAAGGTGCAATTTACCATAGGCTTGACAAGGCTCTTAAATTCTCCACCACTAAAATGCAATGTGCATATGACAATCAAGAGGACTTTACTCGGGTTATAATGTGGGCTACAAGGTTTAAGAGAAAGAGTGGACAAACGAATTTGGGCAATGTGGAGCTACTTAGCCAAGTGACTAGGGAGCAATCAACCACCAAGAAACTAATAAGTTCACCAACAGTTCAAACTCCAAAATACAACGAACACACCCCATGACTCAAGTAGGAAACGAGTTGAAAAAGAAGGAACTCAAGCAATGTACATATCTAATGCCAATGACTTAGTTTTCCATTCCTTTTTTTACAATTTTTTTTTATTCTTTTTTTTCTATGTTGTTTTTTTTCTTTTTTTTAATGATATTTCCTTAGTTTTGTTTCGACGGATGAAATGAAAATATAATAACTCCCCCATGCTGGAATCACACATTGCCCTCAATGTGGGTATATAATAGAAAATGGCAATTATTGAAAGCTATAGAATCACTAACTATCAACTCCGAAGATATGCATACACAACCCAAATAAGACGGCACAAAAACGAATGCTCAATATCATGAATCCCTCAACAAACTAACATACCAAAGCCACCTTAAACTCAATGACTGCCAAAACGACCTACTACAAAGATGAAGTAATGCTCCATAGACTTGGCTAAAAGGTAGGAATATGTATTCGGCCAAGGGCTAAGATGAAGTGATCATAATAAAAATGGATATAAGCTCAAAGGGGCTAGCAAAGGGAATAAACATGTAATACAACGGCAGGTTATTTGGATATATGGCTAAAATAACCAAAGAAAGAAATGCCTCTACTATATCATCAACTATGCACATGCAAATGTGGTTTTGAACAAGAGTTAAGGCAAGTTTCAGAGATGCAACATGAAATAGTCACACACATGCAAGAAACATGAGACTAAATATAATGACTAGTCCAAATAAGGCTCAAAATCTCATGGGACATCTACCAAAGTCCTATTAATCTCATAAAATGACTCCCATATACAAAAATTAGTGCTAATGACTCAAAGGGATAACAACATTCTTAATCAGGACAAGGGTCAAAATAATAAGTATTAACTAAACCTTCAAAAATTTTCACACCAAAAGGGATTATACATCAAAAGATATTCAAGCTCATGAAAGCTATTTTACCTAACAAACATGTCATCGAAGGTTATCTCAAACCAGTCACATCATCTCCATATGAAAATCTAAAATGCAAACCTAAAAATCAACTAAATGCAACATATAGACAAAAAGAAACCTAAAACTATGTGCTCTAGCATGTATACAAGGTAATAACCAAAATAGAAAACATATAAACTACCCTTCCTAGATTCTTAGATAGAGCATTATTATGCAAAAGAAAGAAAGTAAGAGAAGGGAAAGGAAAACAAAATATAACGACCTCACCAAGTTAGATGTAGAGTGCACCTAAGCTATGCGGCCTCGTAAATTGGGCAAATGGGGCATCAACCACTCTATCGTGATTTCAGGACTCGATTCATGAAAGCAAATGCTGTTAAAGCACACAAGAGCTTATCAAACTCCTGGGACTACAATTCAGAAAATAAAAGGTAAGAGACAATAACCAAAATTACACCAAAAAGATTAAGTATCCTTTTAACCTTATCATAGCCCATAGCAAAATCATAGAAATGATTAAAGCATGTAGTCCATGTGATTTTCCTAGGCAGGTCCTCTAGGCTTATGTAATATGGGTCAGTGGAGGGATTATACCCTCTTAAGTAACCTAGGGATAGATAATCGTCATCATTCCTACCAAGCACATTAAACTCGTTATCCTCATGGCCCAAGTTAACATTAGAATCACAAACCTTAGAGCTATCAACGGGCGCATCTAAAGAATACTCGAGGAGAATAGAGGGTTGCAAACATGTGGGGGAAACATGGGAATGTTCAAGGAGATTAGGGATAACACTATCATCAAAACCAAGGCTAGGAGACTTCTCACACACAAACACATCAAGTGACCCCTCCAAAGGAGTCTCAGCTACATCATGCACCTTATCATAAATATCTTCTAACTCAAAACATGCATCAACGACACTAGACCTGGTAACACCCCCAAAATGATCACCCTCCTCAAGCCCCGTGCATTGAACTAAAGGAAAGGGCGAATCATGTAAGGTCAGGAGAACATCAGTATTGTCCAAGGGTGATGCATAGTTAGGTTAACCATAGCATGCGTAATAATGACACGAATTAATATTGTGATCCGAAGCATTACACAATCACACTAAAAAGGGGCATAATAAGATCTAGCATGAAACGCACAAGGATTTGGAAATGAATATCTATAAATAACAGTAGCCTTCTCAAATTCAAATGAATCCTAAGAAATCCACTTAAGCAAATACCATGCATCATCAACTTTTTAACTATGAAAATCCTAATACCATAAAAGAGTACGGGTTTTACTATTCATACCCTCATCAACAATGTTCAATATTTCCCTTTTTTTTACATAATAACCACATTGAGCAAGAAAAGCACTTAATCACTTAAAATATCCCTAAAATAAATCTTGCTCGAATTACGGAAATGGAAAATTGCCATTGTTGTTTCTCAAAAATTCTTATTTTTTTAATTTTTATTTTCATTTTTTTTCTAAAGAAAAACAAAATGCTTAGTCAAACTTATCAAGAAAAACCCAATATTCGATGCTGCTCTCTTGTAACAGCGCCAAAAACTTAATACAGCCGCAAGGACATGGTGGCGCTGTAGCAATCAAGGTCGATCCCACAAACACTGGGTTGATCTATTGGGTTATATTCTCTCAAGATATGCTAAGCAAAATTCTAATTCAAGTCGTTTTAATTAACAACTGCAAATGACCTTTTCTAAATCAAATGTGGGAAAAAACGCCTGGGAACTTTCATAGTTATGAAATGGAATTGAATTAAAATGATAAACATAAAACACGTGCCCTTCTCTAATTGGTTAATTTTGAGGAATTGCAATCTATACAAAAATTCAGTCTATTCTTTTGAAATCAACTAAGTTTTCTTAAACTAAGCAAATGTCGCTCTTTCAAGCTAATTTGACTTAATCCAAGTTTAATATTTTCGATTACCTAATTTGAGTCCTCCTAACTTGACAATCTCTCTTTTGAGACGATGCAACAATAGGTTTTAACAAGCAATCCAACAACCAAATGTAGTCTTTCGAACGTACACTCGATCGTTTCAAATGTGCAAGAAAATTTGGGCCACAAATCCACTAGCAACATAAATAACACTTGATAGAACGAAATCCAACCAATCATAAAGATAAGCACAATTTAATAAACTAAAACATGATTCAATAACAACTCCACAAACTACTAAATCCCTAGACAAAAGTAAACTACTCACACATGATCAAAGATTAAACAACTAACTACTCTAAAATGATAACTCTAAAGAGGAACGAGAGCAGAAAAGAGATGCTCAGCTAAGATCGCACTTGAATCGTCGTGCAAACCCGGGGTGGAATCTTCACAAATCCTCCCTTCAACACTATCTCCCTCCCTCTCTCTAATCTACACAAATCTAAGAGAGGAAAATGAAGATGAGATGATGGGGTGATTGAGGTGTGCTTCCTACTGCTTGAGGGACGGATATTTATAGAAAAGATCGGATATTCTCAGCCACACGAGGAGGGAAAATGAAGAGGCTAGCTATTATAAGCCTGCCACAACCCATGGCATCCACCACGGGCTGACCGTCGTTTGGGCTGGTTCATCATTCTTCTGTTCTTCCTCCCTTCCATAGGCATGGCAGCTCAGGGGCATCCGTGGTGAGTCAAAATACACTCATTTATAGGTCAAATATGGGGTCAAATGTTTCAGAAACTTGCAAAACATAGAAAAAAACCTTACCTGAGCATAAAATGGGAAAAAGAGTGTAACTTATAATATAAAGCATCTAATTTTCCCAAAAAATGTAGCAAAATGACATCAAAATGATGTACACTTTAAGCGCTTATCAAGCTCTCCCATGCTTAAACCATTGCTTGTCCTCAAGTAAACAAAACATTTTAAAATCAAAAGGAAAAGAAGGTTTTCAAAAAAGTGTAAGACCACAAGCTCAACATCAAACTTGATCACCTCCAAAGAACCACAAAGCATGGCATGCAAGCATATGAGATTGAGTATAGCCAATTAGACTGGTAGAACCACACTTTTGGAAAATGTGGACCCACTCATGTGTTTAAAATATAACATAAATTCAGTCAAGACTCATTTCAAAGATGCAATCTACCATAGCCAATTAAGAGGACTTTAGTCGGGTTGTAATGTGGGCTATAACGGTTAAGGGAGAGGAGTGGACAATGAATTTGGGCAATGTGGAGCTACTTAGCCAAGTGACTAGGGAGCAACCAACCACCAAGAAACTATTAAGTTCACCAAAACTCCAAACTCCAAAATACAATGAACATACCCTATGAATCAAGTAGGGAACGAGTTGAAAAGAAGGAACTCAAGCTTGGTACATATCCAATGCCAATCACTTAGTTTTTTTTCCCCTTTTTATGACTTTTTTTTTCTCCTCTTTTTTTTTGGTTGTTTTTTTTGGCCTTTTTTTGATGATATTTCCTCTGTTTTGTTTCGGGAGATGAAACAAAAATATAATGACTAACTCCCCCATGTTGGAATCGCACATTACCCTCAATGTGGGCATATAATAGAAAATAGCAATTATTGAAAGGCTAACTATCAACTCACAATTGAAGATATATATACACAACCCAAATAAGAGGGAACAAAAATAATGCTTGATATCATCAATCCCTCAACAAACCAACATACCAAAGCCACTTTAAACTCAATGACTCCCAAAATGACCCACTATGAAGATAAAGTAATGCTCCATAGACTTGGCTTAAAGGTAGAAATATGTGTTCGGTCAAGGGCCAAGATGAGCGGATCACAATAAAAATGGATATAAGCTCAAAAGGGCTAGCAAAGGGAGTAAACATGTAGTACAAGGGCAGGCTATTTGGCTATATGGCTAAAATAACCAAAGAAAGAAATTCCTCTATCATATCATTAAATATGCGCATGCAAATGTAGTTTTGAACAAGAGTTAAGGCAAGTTCTAGAGATGCAACATGGAAGAGTCACACACATGAAAGAAACATAAGACTAAATATAATGATTAGTCTAAATGAGGCTCAAAATCTCACGGGACATCTACCAAAGTTGCATTACGCTCATAGAATGACTCTCACGTACAAACATTAGTGCTGACAACTCTAAGAGATAACAAAGTTCTTAATCAGGACAAGAGTCAGAACAAGAAGTATTAACTAAACCTTCAAAAATTTTCGCACCAAAAGGGGTTACATATCAAAAGATATTCGAGCTCATGAAAGCTATTTTACCTAACAAACATGTCATCAGAGGTTATCTCAAACCATTCACACCACCTCTACATGCAAATCTGAAATGTAAACCTAAAAATCAACCAAATGCAACAGGCAGACAAAAAGAAACCTAAAATTATATGCTCTAGCATGTATGCAAGCTAATAACCAAAATAGAAACCATATAAACTACCCTTCCCCCATGCTTAGATAAAGCATTATTATCCAACGGAAAGAAAGTAAAAGGGGGGAAAGGAAAACAAAATATAACAATCTCACCATGTTAGGTGCAGACTGCACCTAAGCTATGCGGCCTCGTAAATGGGGCAAATGGGGCATCAGCCACTCCATCATGATTTCAAGACTCGACCCATGAAAGCAGATGCCATTAAAGCATGCAAGAGCTTATCAAACTCCTGGGACCACAATTCAGAAAATAGAAGGCAAGAGGTAATAACCAAAATTACACCATAGTGATTATAGTATCCTCTTAACCTTATCAAAGCCCATATAAAAATCATAGAAATGATTAAAACATGTAGTCCATGTGATTTTCCTAGGTAAGTCCTCTAGGCTTATGCAATATGGGTCAATGGAGGGACCATACCCTCTTAAGTAACCTAAGGGTAAATAATTGTCAACATTTCCACCAAGCACATTAAACCTATTATCCTCATGCCCCATGTCAACATTAGAATCGCAAGCCCTAGGATAATCAACGGGCGTATCTAAAGCATACTCGGGGAGAATAGAGGGTTGCGAACATGTAGGGGAAACATGGGAATGTTCAACGAGATTAGGGATAACACCATCATCAAAACCAAGGCTAGGAGACTCCTCACGTACAAACAGGTCACCTGACCAATCCAAATGAGTCTCAGCTAGATCATGCACCTTATCAAAATATATTCTGACTCAAAACATGCATCAACGACACTAGACCTAGCAACACCCCCAAAAGGATCACCCTCCTCAAGCCCCGTGGACTGAGCTAAAGAAAAGAACGAATCATGTAAGGTCAAGACAACATCAGTATTGTCCAAGGGTGATACGAAGTCAGGCTGAGCATAGTATGAGTAATAGGGACACGAATTAATATCGTGGTCGGAAGCATTATACAAATCACACTAAAAAGGGGCATAATAAGATCTAGCACAAAATGTACAAGGATTAGGAAATGAATGTCTAGAAATAACAATAGCCTTCTCAAACTCAAACGAATTCCAAGCAATTCACTTAAGCAAATACTATGCGTCATCAACATTTTTAGCATGAAAATCCCAATACCCTAAAAGAGTAATGATTTCACTATTCACACCTTCATCAACAATGTTTAATATTTCCCATTTACCCACATAATAACCACAATGAGTAAGATAAGCGCTTAATCGCTTAAAATATCTCCAAAATAATTCGTGCTCGAATTGGGAGAAATGGAAAATTTCAATTGTTGTTTCTCAAAAATTCTTATTTTTAAAATTTTCATTTTCATTTTTTTTCAAACAAACAAAATGCTTACTCGAACCTATCAGGAAAAAAGCAATGTTCGATGCTAGTCCCCGACAACGGTGCCAAAATCTTGATACGATCGCAAGCAAAATTCTAATTTAGGTGGTCTTGATTAACAATTGCAAACAAACTTTTCTAAATCAAATGTGGGAAAAAAAGGCCTAGGAATATTCGTAGTTATGAAAGGGAATTGAATCAAAATGATAAACATGTGCCTTTCTCTGATTGGTTAATTTCGAGGAATTACAATCTATACAGAAATTCAGTCTATTCTTTCGAAATCAACTAAATTTACCTAAACTAACATCGCTCTTTCAAGCTAATTTGACTTAATCCAAGTTTAATATTTTTGATTACTTAATTCGAGTCCTCCTAACTTGACAATCTCTCTTTCGAGATGATGCAATGATAGGCTCTAACAAGCAGTCCAACAATCAAATGTCGTCTTTCAAATGTTCGCTCAATTGTTTCAAGTGTGCGAGTAAATTTTCCCCACAAATCCACTAACAACATAAATAACACTTGATAGAACGAAATCCAACCAATCATGAAGATAAGCATAATTGAATAAACTAAAACATGATCCAATAACAATTCCACAAACTACTAAATCCCTAGAGAAAAGTAAACTACTCACACATGATCAAATATTAAACAACTAACTACTCTGAAACGATAAATCTAAAGAGGAAAGAGAAGAGAAGAGAAAATAGAAAAGAGATGCTTAGCCAAGATCGCGCTGGAACCGTTGTGCAAACCCGGGGTGGAATCCTTAGAAATCTTCCCTTCAACTCTATATCTCTCTCCCTCTAATCTGCACTAATCTAAGAGAGGAAAATGAAGATGAGATTATGGGATGATTGAGGTGTGCTCCCTGCTGCTTGAGGGACGGTATTTATAGAAGAGCTCAGACATTCTCAGCAACACGATCTGCCAACATCCGTGGCATCCATCACAGGCTGACCATGGTCTGGCCTGGTTCGTCATTCTTCTGTTCTTCCTCTTTTCCACGGGCATGGAAAGTCAGGAGCATCCGTGGTGAGTCAAAATACACTCATTTATGGGTCAAATCTGGGGTTAAATGGTTCAAAAACCTACAAAACATAGAAAAGAACCATTCTCATGCGTAAAATGGGGAAAAGAGTATGACTTATAACATAAAGCATATAATTTTCCCTAAAATGTAGCAAAATGACCTTAAAATGATGTACACTTTGAGCGCTTATCAAACTCCCCCATGCTTAAACCATTGCTTGTCCTCAAGCAAATGCAAGAGAAAACCAACCAGGACAGATGCAACGGAACAACGTCTTTAAAATAGGCAAACTATAGCATGTTATAAGCAAGAGTAACAGTCAACGGTAACCCCAAGTAGTGCACAGGACATTTCACAACTAGAAGGAAAAGAAGGTCTTCAAAAAACTATAAGACCACTAGCTCAACATCAAACTTAATCACCCCCAAAGAACCGCGAAGTATGTCCTGCAAGCATATGAGATTGAGTAGAGCCAAATGGACTCATAGAACCTCACCTTTGGAAAATGTGGAACACTCCCACTCATGTGTTTAAAACATAACATAAGTCCACTCAAGACTCATTCCAAAGATGCAGTCTACCATAGGCTTGACAAGACTCTCAAATTCTCCACCACTAAAATGCAATGTACACAAGGCAATCAAGAAGACTTTATTCGGGTTATAATGTGGGCTATAACGGTTAAGGGAGAGGAGTGGACAATGAATTTGGGCAATGTGGAGCTACCTAGCCAAGTGACTAGGGAGCAACCAACCACCAAGAAACTATTAAGTTCACCAAAACTCCAAACTCCAAAATACAATGAACATACCTTATGAATCAAGTAGGGAACGAGTTGAAAAAAAAGGAACTCAAGCTTAGTACATATCCAATGCCAATCACTTAGTTTTTTTTTTTTCTGCTTTTTTTACGACTTTCTTTTTTCTCCTCTTTTTTTTTCTTTGTTTTTTTTTGCTATTTTTTGATGATATTTCCTCTGTTTTGTTTCAAGAGATGAAACAAAAATATAATGACTAACTCTCCCATGTTGGAATTGCACATTGCCCTTAATGTGAGCATATAATAGAAAATGACAATTATTGAAAGGCATAGGATCACTGTCAACTCACAACCGAAGATATATATACACAACCCAAATAAGAGGGAACAAAAATAAATGCTTAATACCATCAATCCCTCAACAAACCAACATACCAATGCCAGCTTAAACTCAATGACTCCCAAAACAACCCACTACAAAGATGAAGTGATGCTCCATAGACTTTGCTTAAAGGTAGGAATATGTGTTCGGTCAAGGGCTAAGATGAGGGGATCACAACAAAAATAGATATAAGCTCAAAGGGGCTAGCAAACGGAGTAAACATATAATACAAAGGCAGACTATTTGGCTATCTGGCTAAAATAACCAAAGAAAGAAATGCCTCTATCATATCATCAAATATGCACATGCAAATGCAGTTTTGAACAAGAGTTAAGGCAAGCTCTAGAGATGCAATATGGAAGAGTCACACACATGAAAGAAACATGAGACTAAATATAATAATTAGTCCAAATAAGGCTCAAAATCTCACAGGACATCTACCAAAGTCACATTGAGCTCATAAATGACTCCCATGTACAAACATTAGTGCTAACAACTCTAAGGGATAACAAAGTTCTTAATCAGGGCAAGAGTCAAAACAAGACGTATTAACTAAACCTTCAAAAATTTTCGCACCAAAAGGGGTTACATATCAAAAGATATTCAAGCTCATGAAAGCTATTTTACCTAACAAATATGTCATCCGAGGTTATCTCAAACCATTCACACCACCTCTACATGCAAATCTAAAATGCAAACCTAAAAATCAACTAAATGCAATATACAGACAAAACGAAACCTGAAACTATATTCTCTAGCATGTATGCAAGCTAATAACCAAAATAGAAAACATTTTCCCCCATGCTTAGATAAAGATTATTATGCAAAGGAAAGAAAGTAATAGAAGGGAAAGGAAAACAAAATATAACGATCTCACCAGGCTAGGTGTAGAGTGCAAATAAGCTATGCAGCCTCGTAAATGGAGCAAATGAAGCATCAGCCACTCCATCATGATTTCAAGACTCGACTTATGAAAGTAGACACTGTTAAAGCACGCAGGAGCTTATCAAACTCCTAGGACCACAATTCAAAAAATAAAAGGTGAGAGGTTATAACCAAAATTACACCAAAGAGATTAAGTATCCTCTTAACCTTATGAACGCCCATAGAAAAATCATAGAAAGGATTAAAGCATGTAGTCCATGGGATTTTCCTAGGCAAGTCCTCTAGGCTTATGCAATATGGGTCAATGGAGGGATCATATCCTCTTAAGTAACCTAGGGGCAGATAATCATCAACATCCCCACCAAGCACATTAAACTTGCTATCCTCATAGCCCAAGCCAACATTAGAGTCACAAAACTCAGGATTATCAACGGGCGCATCTTAAGAGTACTCGAGGAGAATAGAGGGTTGCGAACACGTAACATGGGAATGTTTAAGAAGATTAGGGATAGAACTATCATCAAAACCAAGACGAGGAGACTCCTCACGTATAAACACACCACATGACCCTCCAAGGGTGTCTCAACTAAATCATGGACCTCATCAAAAATATCATCTGACTCAAAACATGTATCAATGACACTAGACGTAGCAACAACCCCAAAAGGATCACCCTCCTCAAGGCCCGTGCACTGAGCTAAAGGAAAGGACGGATCAAGTAAGGTCAAGACAACATCAGCATTGTTCAATGGTGATACAATGTCAGGTTGAGCATAGCATGCGTAATGAAGACACGAATTAATATCGTGGTCAGAAGCATTACACAAATCACACCAAGAAAGGACATAATAAGATCCAGCATGAAACGCACAAGGATTAGGAAATGAATGTCTAGAAATAATAGTAGTCTTCTCAAATTCAAATAAATTCCAAGGAATCCACTTAAGCAAATACCTTGCATCATCAACATTTTTACCATGAAAATTCCAATACCCTAAAAGAATACGGGTTTTACTATTCACACCCTTATCAACACTGTCCAATATTTCCCATTTTTCAACATAATAACCACATTGAGCAAGAAAAGCACTTAATCGCTTAAAAGATCTCCAAAATAACTCATGCTTTAATTGAGAGAAATGCAAAATTGTCATTGTTGTTTCTCAAAAATTCTTATTTTTTAAATTTTTATTTTCATTTTTTTTAAAGAAAAACAAAATTCTTAGTCAAACCTATCAAGAAAAACCCAATATTCTATGCTAGTCCCCGCAACGGCGTTAAAAACTTGATACGGTTACAAGCAAGCGGTGGCATTATAGCAATCAAGGTCCATCCCTCAGAGACTAGGTTGATCTATTGGGTTATATTCTCTCAACATATGCTAAGCAAAATTCTAATTCAAGTGGTTTTGATTAACAGCTGCAAATAAACTTTTCTAAATCAAATGTGGGAAAAAAAGGCCTAGGAATTTTCGTAGATGTGAAAGGGAATTGAATCAAAATGATAAACGTCTACCTTTCTCTGATTGTTTAATTTTGGGGAATTGCAATCTATATAAAAATTCAGTCTATTCTTTCAAAATCAACTAAATTTGCTTAGACTAAGCAAAAGTCGCTCTTTCAAGCTAATTTGACTTAATCCAAGTTTAATATTTTTGATTACTTAATTCGAGTCCTCCCAACTTGACAATCTCTCTTTCAAGAAGATGCAGCTACAGATTCTAACAAGCAGCCCAACAACCAAATGTCGTCGTTCGAATGTTCACTCGATTATTTCAAGTGCGCAAGTAAAATTTGGCCTCAAATCCACTCACAACATAAATAAGACTTGATAGAACGAAATCCAACCAATCATGAAGATAAGTACAATTAAATAAACTAAAACATGATCCAATAACAATTCTATAAACTACTAAATCCATAGGCAAAAGTAAACTACTCACACATGATCAAAGATTAAATGACTAACTGCTCTAAAAGATAAATCTAAAGAGGAAAGAGTAGAGAAGGGAGAATAGAAAAGAGATGCTCAACCAAGATCGCACTTGAACTATTGTGCAAACCCGAGGTGGACCTTGCAAATCTTCCCTTCAACTCTATCTCTCTCTGTCTCTAATATACACTAATCTAAGAGAGAAAAATGAAGATGAGATGATGGGATGATTGAGGTGTGCTTCCTGCTGCTTGAGGGACGGTATTTATCAAAGCAAGGACATTCTCAACCACACGATGAGGGAGAACAAAGAGGCCAGCTGTTGCGGGCCTACCACGGTCCGTGGCATCCACCACAAGTTGACCCTGGTCTGGGTGGTTCGCTATTCTTTTGTTCTTCCTCTCTTCCACAGCCATAGCAACTCAGGCGCATCCGTGGTAACTCAAAATATCCTCATTTATGAGTCAAATCTGGAGTCAAATGGTTTAAAAACCTACAAAACATAGAGAAGATCTATACTCAAGCATAAAATGGGAAAAAGAGTATAAATTATAACATAAGGCCCATACTTTTCCCTAAAA
>NCQV01029467.1:16094-43999 GCA_002740545.1 Lophocereus schottii
CGTAGTTTTTGTAGAACATCAGCTAACTGATACGACTCATTACGCAAAGAAGGTAAAAATGTATTATGAATAATAGAAACATCGGTTGCTATGTTCAAACAATTACGTAATGAAATCGAAACTAAATTTACCATAGCTAAACTTGATTCCAAAGAAAACGCAAGAGTGTTGAAAAAAATTAAGAGTGCTGAAAAAGAATAATAAGATAGAGTGTTGTGACATGAGGTACCTGGAAAATTATATTGTTGAGTTCAATCAATATTATTAGAAAAATAGGTGTAGTGAAACAATTCTTGGTATCTTATATGACAAAGTGCTTATCCAATACATTTTATATTCAATGAAAAATGCATTGCATGGTTTAAAAAAGCAAATGTTATTAGTACCATTGGTATGAGAATATCTCATTTAAACAAATGGGTTATGACCAATGTGTTGATCTTTAAAACACAGGATAACAAAGAAACAATTTCTACCATATTGGGATACTTTCCATCAACGAGGAAATGAACCTAACAAGAGAAGAAAAAAATTTATAAGAAAAGGAGCTTTAACAAGCAAATGAGAGAAAAATATAGCATAAAGTATTATAACAAGCTAGGCCCAAGTAGTGAAGAATTTTTTTAGAAAAGTTGCTTATTATCCTATAAAGAAAAATAGTTGTAATTGTTGGGTAGGCAGAGAAGCAGGGTATTATACAAACAAATGTAAAAAACGAAAAAACAACAAGCTTATTGAAACCATGGGTCATTTAGATTATTTTGAGCCTAGCAAACAAGAAGCACTAAACCTAGCTCTGAAAAATGACAAAGGAATTGTTGAGATGATGATGGAAGATGAATATGAAGAAAGTGATCATAAAAAAACTAGTTATATGATGGAAAGTAACTCAATTAGTCTTAACGACCTTCAAGAAGAAGAGTTTATAATAAATAATGAAAATAAAGATGTCAAAGGAGATGCAGTCTTTTATACAATATAAAAAGATATGATCTAAGCAAAAAATACATGTTTTAATTAAAGAGTAAGTATGCATGTGAAATGATGAAGACGATCTAAAGCTAAAAGACTATAAATTTGATTTGGGAAGTAAATCTCATTAATTGGGAAACAATCCTTAAGCATAATAAGGATAGAAAGTACATGTATATCAATGTTGGAAGTGTCCAAGTTCAATTACACCCTTGTAGTATTATGGTGAAGATGTCGACCTTTATGCTTTGCTTTGTGACACTAGACATGCCATATTTAATAATTAAATTATCACAGGGTTGGAGATAGTTCAGTACGATTCAATTGCTGAAAAGGATATTTTATAAGCCTAAAAGATGAATTTGCAAAAAAATTTTCTTTCCCTTAAGATAAAACAATTGTGATGCTCTGAAGAGAGAGGGTTACCCACTAAGGATTTTTTGTAAAATAATCTACAAATTCAATAGATCCAAGGTATAAGAGAACAATGATAAACGTAGTAAAATTTGAAAGCTTTACTCCAATGCAAAAAATTCAAAGGGTAAAATCCAACTCAAAAGCAATACCATTAATAGGCCTTCGATGTCTGGCTTGACCGATCATGCAAAAATTAATAAGAAAATAGTAATAGTAATTGACGAGAATGGAAAAATTGACAAGAAAATTGAAAATTTGCCATTAAACTGAAACCATTAAGAATTTTGAATTCACGATTATAATAGGAGAAGGATCTTTGATAGCTAAAGAAGAGCTTAATAAAGGTGATACAATTATTATCACCCCTGAAATAAGTAGAATGTTTTTTGAATCCACAAGACACATTGTGGATCGAAATATGAATTAATGAGCCAATCTATGAGGATAAAATTCGTCAAACATATGAATATGAAGATATGTTATAAAGCCAGTAATGCCTAATCACATTTATGCGCCAATAAATACATGCTTAGAGGAATATAATAGTTATCAATTGTGTGCTTACGTCGAGAGTGGCTGCTCTCTATTTTGGAAAAAGGTTGTTATTTTTTGGAGTTCATGTGGAGAAAAGCAAATAATCCTTCACAAGCAAGTACACGTCATTTTCAATGTAAAATAATGTTGCAAGCATCCAATTTATTCCTATACACTTGAGGGTGGTCTTCTCCTCAGGGACAAGAATGATATCCGGCCACAATTAAGTAATCTAATCTAGCATTAATTACATAGCCAAGCAAGATAAGAATATCAATTAACTAAGAAATAGCCTCAAACAAAATAAAAGTAAAATTAACTATCAAAATCAAAACAAATCATGATGAAATTCCAAACATCCATATCTACCTAACCTATATCTACATGTTACCTAACTAAATACAATGAGCAATCAACTCAAGAAAATAAAATTAGGCCAAACTAAAGATAAAACGTAAACTAATTACCATGTAATTAAGAAAGCACAAATCATTAGAGTGACTCAAACGTGAACAACTTGAGACATAAGACAATTAAAGAAACAAAAGAGAAAGGTAGGGTGAATGAGATGTAGTTGAATCACCTCACAGCAACTATGTAAAGAAAAATTCAAGAATAGATGATTAGAATAGCAAAAGAACCAAAAAGAATGAAGCAGGAGAAGAAAAGGCATCAAAAAGGAAGGAAGAACAGGGGCGTCCTGGCTTACACAAGCTCAACCCTAGCTTTAAAACCACCTCCATTAATGGAGTTCTAAAGAGTTCTTGCAACTAGATCAGACAATGAACTTTTAAATTAAAACTATAACTATAACTAGAAGGAGGAGAATAGAAATAGGGGATTAAAACCCAGTTTTCAGATAGACAAAGATCAAGTAGAAATTTAAATTAAGAAGAATTATACTATGCAATATCCACTAAAGCAAATGAATGTTAGCGCTAAGCTCCTTTAGATGCCATTAATGGCAAAAATATGAGAGTTCAAAACAAGGCTAACGGAGATTCAAAATAGCAACACCAAACCTCAAATGCAATTAAAGACCACAAGATTTCAAAGCCAAAATAACGTTAGACTTTAAATTTGGAACGTCAAAGTTGATACATATATTCATGGTGAGCAAAAGTAAATCTAGAATTCTATTCTAAAAATCTTGCTACACTAAATTCGCCGCTACCCTTGCTTTTACGGACCTAAAGGATGATTTCTCTTCTTCTCCTTAGGCATTGATTCTGGAATGTTGCGGATGGTGAAGATCAACTTGGAGATGGTGCTGATCCTTGTGAAGATCCTGGAGAATAGAGGAAGTGATTTGGTGATGTGGATGTACAAAAATGACAGTGCGGAAGCTGGTGTTGATGGGGTCGACGGCTGATGGCAAGAGTGGTGGTGCTAGTGATGACAACAATGTGTGGATGGTGCTATTGGTATGTTAGAAGTCAAAGAAGAAGAGGGACTAGAAGGGGCTTTTACTAAGTATAGAGGCGAGAAAAGAAAAAGGGGTAAAACATAATGGCATGTGAGAGGGATGAGCTGAAGGATAAGTGGGCTCAATTTTTAGGTTGCTTAATTACAAAACTCCTTGTAGATAATGGGCTGACCCAATTCTCTTCTTCTTGCATTATTTTCTTCTATTTTTCTAAATTTACATGACCTATAAAACAAAATAAATTCAAGAAAAACCTTAATTTATTGTTAATTTTAAGCAAATATTGGGCGTGAAGGTATGTATAGTAAAAATATCATATTTTTAGTGTAAACAGTAAGAATGGTTGATAATAGCATCATGAGCTACAACGAAGCCATAGAAGGGCTATCAATAGAAATTAGAGGAGTCAAATAGATTATATTTGTTCTATTGGTTACTGATCAACCCTTCCCTAATGTGATTATTGAAAATAATTTTCTATATTCACCATGTATACATACCATTAGCCAAATCATATTCATAACAATGGTCACTCAGTTCCAATTGACAAATTAAATAGAGCATACACTAATCAGAGGAATTGAGTTTACATGGAGTGAGCAGGGTCAAAAGGTAATCCCTGCACAATTTTAATTAGGACTAACAATCTCATTACTAGAGTTATCCGTTAAAGAACAGATTGTTGAACAACAAGAACAATTATGCAAGAAGCTATATTCTGATAATCCTCTTAAATTTGGGACAAAGGTTAGACATTTGTGAAGATTACTTTGTTAAATTCCAAAAACTATTATCATAGTAAAATAAACGGTGTATATACACTAGGATATGTAAGAATTTGATGAGTAAATCAAAGGAATTTTGGATAAAGGGTCAATTAAGAATACGTAGAGTACTCATACTAGTTATGCTTTCACAGTGAAAAATCATAGTGAAGAAAAAAGAGAAAAAGTTGGAATGGTAATCAATTATAAAGAGCTTAATAATAACACTGTGTTTGATGGATATTGTACTTCAAACAAAATATTTCTTTTCAATAGAATTCGTAGAGCTTGTTGCTTATCAAAAATGGACAAGAAAAGCGGATAAAGGCAGGTAAACATAGATAGAGAAAGCATTCCTTTGACCACTTTTAGTGTCGTCAAGGACATTATGAGCGAATAGTAATATTATTTGGTCTTAAAAATACTCCTCAAATATTCCAAAGAAGAATGGATAAGATCTTCAAAGATCTTAATCACTATTGTCTAGTTTACATTGATGATATTCTTATCTTTTGTAAGACCATAGAACAGCACAAAGATGAAATTCTAGCTGTCACCAAAGATGCATTGATCATGGTGTTACCTTAGGAGTAGAAATAAAAGATGGATAAATTATTCTACAAAAGCATATTTTAGAAAAAATAGAAAATTTTCCTGAGAAGATTGAAGATAAAAAGCAATTAGAAAGAAATCTTGGATGTCTTACCGATGCTTTAGTTTTTATTAAAAATTTAGCTAAATTGAGAAAATCATTACAGTAGAAGCTCAAGAAAGAAGTACATTGGACATGGACTCCTAGTGATGCAAAGATTGTTCAAAACTTCAAATGATATGCAAAAATCTTCTTGTTTGTAATTTGCCTAATGAAGGACATGATTTCATTCTTGAGTATTGGAGTGTAGTACTCAAAATCAAAGAAGAAGAAAACTCTGCAAATACTATAGTGGAAGCTTTAATAAAGCAGAATACAACTATCCCATGATACAAAGAGAAATTCTCGTAGTCAAATCGGAAATTGAGAAGTTCTTAATATTTTCAGCCTCAATACCTTTTCTTGTATGAATTGATTGCAAATGAATACTTGTTTTTGTGAAAAAGAATTTATTAAATGTGCAAGTGGATAAGCAATATCATGCATTGATAATTATGACTAACATGTTTAAATTATCTATTGAACATATATAGGGGTCAAAGAATTATCTAGTGGATAGTTTAAGTAATGAGTTCGCCGACGGTGATTGTCAAAGAAGAGCTCCTATCGAACAAGGACAATCCAAAATGAAATGTCGTTACTACTAGAATAGGTTTCTCCTTCTAGTAGAATTCTCATGCATATTTTAGAATTTCACACAAAAGGATATTATGCTTTGGTTTATTGTCATCTGCCTATCTAATGGTATAGACATTTGACCTTTTAGAGTTACAAATCAATTTCCTAAGGTGTTTGTATAATGTTTAAGCAAAACTAAATTCCTAAACATAGTTGAACGACTGGTACACAACTTGCATTGACTACTATCATAATTATTCTTGTGATATTTGGGAATTAGGAATACTATAATCTTCTTTCCTAATAGAATAGGAGTTGCTGGTGTTAGATTCCCAGTAAATTCAATCTTTTTCAAATAACCCATCATAAAAGCTTTGGAATATGGGATGGTAGCTTAAATTGTAGAAATCCTTGATTTGAAGTGCCGGATTTTTTTAAGTCTAACCAAATTTCAAAAGTATATGTTTAAAAAGATCCATTGGATTCTCACATCTCATAATGGTCTAATACGAGCCAAACACAACTGAAGTCTGTATATTAAGGTACATTGCACATTGATTTACTACGAAAATGGAAAGGCTAAACCAGGTCACTATCTTGTTTAATCAATTAATCAAAATGATCCTGATGAGCAATGCCAATAATGGTTTCCACAATGGCCAAAAGTAGTTTGTGATCCTACTTTAGCAAGAACAATTGGTTTTGCAACATTTATCCTCAAATTCAGGCAATCTTAAATGAGAAAAGACACTAATGCATTGTGAAAACATTACATTCGTTTACGATATTGTTACAAGTATATGAAAGTAGAATGAGCTACTTCCAAATATGTTGATTATTTCTTTGACGTTGAAGCTAGAAAATTCTTATCAGAAAGTGAAGAAAGACATCTATGTGACTTATTTATAAAATGGGATCCAGAGCAATGAAGATTTTGATGATTATAGGGTAACAATGGAGTTGAAGACATAATTTATGAAAAAGGCATGCAAAATCTCAATATGGTTAACTAGGGTTCCGAGCATTAAGCACTCTAAAAAGTTATTGCACCATTTTGTATTAATCTTGTTAGAATAATAGTGCAATCTACTGTAGCCATATGAGAGTATCTCTTAAGAGTGGGTGTGCACTGTAGCCGGGCATCTTATGTATTCCATCTCCTGCAGAAGCTGAATGTTGTGAAGGACACGGCCATTTGAGCATAGTTGAGTAAAAGAGAAGTTAGGCTACACTATTTCACTATGCTGAGCATCTCTAGTAATCTTAGTAGCCTAAATCTCTGTTTAATCTTTCCATTATAATATTTCAACTTTTCAGCTTTCAATGAAAGAAGTTTTCCAGTTAGAAAAGTTATTCAATTGAACTTTATATCTTAAATATTATAATTTCTTAAGTAAAGCTCCACTATCTTTAAAAATACAAAAATTGCTCCCAGTTAGGAAATGAGGCAGACATGTAGGGCTTATTCTTTTCATTGGTATTTTTAATTTACCGACTTCAACCTACTTCAATCCACTTTAACTAACTTCAACCCACGCTAACCCAAAATAATAACTTCAGCCCAGTTCAACCCACTTCAACCTACTTCAACCCACTTCAACCAATTTCACCCTACCTTCTTCAAAATTTAATTCTCACTATTTTAACCAACTTCAAAAAATTTTTCAACTTCAACCTACTTCAACCAAATTCAGACCATTTTAACCCACTTCAACCTACTTCTACTTCTACTCACTTCAATAAAAAGCACCAACTTCAACCCACCTCAACCAACTTCACCCTTTTATCAACCCTAATTTACCAACGAAAAGAACAGGCCCATATTGTGCTTGATCTGAGGAAGGTGTACTTGACATTAGAAATCTCTATAAATTGGAGGCTAGAGGGATGCCACAGTCTAATGCAGACTAAGTTTACCTAGAATTGTAGAATCCTAAAAATACATTCTAAAACGTGGTCCCTTAAAATTTATTTTCTTGGAATAGTAGGCACCCCAGAATTGCAAATTGCTAAAAATTGAAGTATAAATAACTAACTACTTAAAATCTACCACTTTGATTCTCGGCCTTGAAGAAATTCCCGCCCTAAGCTAAGCCCATGCACAAGTTTGAAGTGTCTTATATCCTGCCTAAGTACCTCACTATAAATCTTCTTTGGTCTACCTTGACCCCTGACACTATGGAATGTTAATCTTCTCATACCTTCCCACGTGATGCAGAGCAAGTCACCAAGTTCAACTTACTCCTTTGATTTAAGGTCATGTGTCTAGTGGGTGTAATGATGACTGTTAGAGATGGGGTTCTATGCAATTGTCACCCAACACTCATGTTAGCTTAGAGCCTTTGAGAGAGTCTAAGTATGTTTATGGGGGTGGTGAGGAAAATGGTAGCCTTAAATATGTAGTTCAACTAATTTCCTCTATAGTCACTTCATTTTTACTTTTCCAGATTATGGAGAAGAATTTTCTCCAAAATCTAACTCTTTTTGGAACTGACAAATGAGCTCCATATTGATGGATACCCCAAATAAGCTATAGCTCACCTTTAGATTCCAAGTATCGAGTGAGTTAGTAGGCTAAACCTAAGCAAGGGTTAACATAAGACTTGATTTGCACGTTTTTAATTATGAGGTTATTTCAGCATTTAAGTGGGAGATTTACGATTTAATCTCTTGTGGATAGCTGGTGGATATAGCTAACTATTTCTCTCTTAAAGATACCATGAAATTTGTGATGGTGGAGGATGCCACCTAGCGACGATATGTACAGAAAAATTTTGGCCCTTGTAATTTAGCTACTCCCGTTTTCTTGTTTTTGAATTTTGGTTGTGCAACTGGCAAGAATTTCCTCTTTATTTTTCCTTATAGTTCTATTAGTTGTTTCGAACCCTTTCAAGAAAGGCCATAGCTATATTATGGTTTGATTCTTTATAGAATTTTTGATTTGGATTTTGAATGAAAAGAACTTGTTTCTTCTTATCTCTCTCTAGAAAAATCTCATTCTCTTTATCTCTCTTGGAAAGTCGTGAATGTGAGTGTTCCCTTTATTTCAATGCTTGGTGCTTAGGCCTTATACAATTTAATGCTGGGTTGAATTTATTCTAGTCTTTATTTTGTAAGTTCTTGATTATCATGTTGCTACATTGTGGGTTTTCTTCTTGGATCTTCTATGTTTTTTTTTTTTAAATTCTTCTTTAACCTCTTGGGAGATGAACTACAAATTTATTGGCTTTATTTAGCGAAACCATTTCCCGAGTGGTTAAAGATGCCTTCAATTGGCCAAAGGTTTTCCCACATCGTTAAAGCGGTATTAGAGCAAAAAGGTCATTCATTTTAGTAAGCATCAAAACCTTCATGCTTTACATTTGATTTGCTACTACCATTTGTTTTAGCAAGAAACTTGAGGGATTTCATTACTAGTTTGAGAATAGAACTTTAGATCTGAGAGGAAGAGCATTAGATCAATCCTCTCAAATAATATCTGCAGTAAAACTTTTTTCATTTTCTTCTATGTGCTATGCCTAGCTAAGAACTGTAATCCAGTAGAAATAATATACCTACACATTTCTATAATTTGTTGCATAGATTTGTTCTTACCCTTAATCTCCTCTTGTTTCTGTCTGCTGATATGCAACATGCAATTATAGTTATGCATAGAGTAAATATATGCGGCTAGATCATACATTTCCTCCGCTTCCTTACTGCTCTTAAGAGGACTTGGCCATTTATGCAATATAACTTCTAGCAGCATGAAGTGCTTTGAAAAATGCTCTGATTGAGGCTACATCTAAAGAAGAGATGGGTATGTTTCTCCTCATGTTCAAAGCTTAAACAATAGTTTATCCTTTTTTTTTTTTGTATGTGTATACTTAGCAACCTATTCTTTGTAGGCAGTCTGCTTAAACACAACCTCTAGATGCATAAGCTATGCTTAGCAAAATCAAATCTGTTCTCAATACTTTAAACAATGTGATATTTATCCATAGGCCCAATCAAACCATTCATAATTTTGTCACTAATTTGATGATCTTTCGCGAGGACTAAGAGGAATCTAATTTTCCAGAAATATCCATGATCTTGTGCTCGTTCAAATAAAATCCATGCATGGACTTTTCCCACAAGCATTATCTGTCATCTATCATATATCATAAATGTTTTATTAATGTAGCTAGGTTCCATGCAAAGCATTTATTTATCCCCAGGCCCTTAACGCACGTAAGTAAATAGAGAAAGTCCGCACTATATACAAGATTTTAGATATTCACCCATTTGACCCCATAAAAAATTTCTACATATGGCTCGATCTTTTTGGTGTCTCCTTTGTGTAAAACAAAAAGTGACATCCAATAAATTTACAAGGAAAAAAGGACAAAATTCATTAGTTAAGTTTACCTATACAAGATAGGCTCTTGAAATTCCACATTTGATTTTCTTTACAATTTTTCAACTAGTTGTAAGCAACTTTACACCATCTTCTAGGAGATAGTGGTAGGCCAAAATATCTAACTTGGAATTCCCCTAACTCAAACCCAGTTACTTTTGAAATCTCTTCCTTGACACTCTTACTAACTCCAGTGAGGAAGCTAGAGAGTTTTGAGCATTTATCTTCAAACTTGTCTCTATAGAAGTGGTCAAAAGCCTGCACACTTAGATGTCTTCTTTTTGTTGGTAAATCTCATTTTACAAATTTCAACCAACTTCTACCAATTTTTATCAACATAAAAAAATTGTAATCCTTTGCAACTTCGTCTAGCTTCAAACAACTTCGACCAGCTACTACTAACTTCTATCAACTCTTACTAATCTCTTTCGAAATTTCTTACAAATAAATCCCCACTCATTTACATTTGTTAGGAATATCCTCCAACTTTTTCTAACCTTTCCCAATCTCAACTCTTACCAGTCATTCCAAAAAATTACCTACTTTTTCCCACTTCTACTAACTTCTACAAATTTTTTTATTTACAAACAAAAAGAATATGCCCTTAATTGTAGGTAAGTGAGCTTTGTAAAATAACATTAAATCATGTGCAAAGCGTAAATTTATAAGCTTGAATTGCTTGCACAAAGGATGGAACCAAAGTTGTTCTATTGAATTGCAAACAACAAAGTTCTAGTGATAATCCATAACCATCACAAAAATAAGAGCGGAGATAATGGGTCCCTATCTTGAACCCTTCCCACCCTTAAAGGATCCTTGTTTGGGTCAATTAATATTTAGTGTAAAGCTGTACGTAGTCATGAGATTCACAATTCACAATTCATGTACAAGAAACAAGGGCAAACCCCAGTTTTTATAGCAGTACCTAAACAAACTCTCACGAAATGGAATCATTGGCCTTGTTAAGGTCTATTTTAAGTAAGCGTATGGGGCAAACATGCCTCATTTAGTACTGTTTCATTAAGTCTTGGCAAATTGCAACGTTGTGCAGTATAAATCTTTCTTTAACAAAAGTAGATTGGCTTTCATGAGCTATGGCACGTAGCACATCTTTAAGCCCCTCACGTAACATTTTAGAGATGTATTTGTGGAGAGTATTGAAGTATGCACTAGACCTATAATTAGCTTCCGTAGTTGAATTCCCCACTTTAGAAATTAGAGAAATTTTAGTATTGTTCTAATGGATAAGCAGGTCACCATACTAGAAGAAGTCCAATACTACATCACATATTTCATCCCGTATAATGGGCCAATAGCTCTTGAAAAACCAGCTGTTTTAACCATCTAGACTACAGTTTTTGTAATACCTGCATTTTATTTAAACTCTCTACCCTGTTTCTCGATATTACGAATTGTATTTTATTGTTTTAGTTAAGTTAGATTGATATCGGTGTGCTTGCTTAAGTGGCAATTTTATTAAAAGGAATATTATTTTTGCTATTATTATTGTTATTAGCAATTTTGAAAACTCTTCAATGATTTTTATAAGCATTAATGAGAATTATTATCAGGTACTAAATCGAGTAGAATCCCGAATACGATTAGATTGTCAACCTTAGAATTAGTTTCGTCAATTACTAAATCAAACCTTGATATATTTGGAACGAGTAATCGACGAAATATTATATTATCGATTCGGGTTTAGAATATAATGTACGAAATTAGTCGAGTGGTGTTAATTGTTGTGCAAGCTTGAAACAACAAAAAAGAGGGGAAAAAAAGAACCAAAAAGGGGCCTAACGCCCACTTTGCTTTGGTAGAACACGAAAAAGGGGGGTTCTTCTTCTAGCTCCTTGCGACCCCCTCCCGAGCAACCAAGAGAAGAGAGAGAGGGGCGGACCAAGAGAGAGAGGGGAGAAATGAGAAAGCCAGGGTGGAGGCGGCGGCACCACCCCAGTTAGCACAGCGGCCATGACTCCTGAGCTAGACCACCAGAAAGGGGGAAACTAAGTGAAAGAGTGAGGGAGCAGTGGCGTGACCGAGGCCGGCGACTAAGCGGTGGTTGAGCTGGTTCCAACGACAATCAGTAGCAGCAGTGTCAATAGCAATGAAAAAACGTGGAAACCAAGTCTAGGTGGTTGATTTGGGTCTTAGCGTAGTGGCTGAAAGGGGGAATTTTTAGGTTCGTGAGCACTCAAATCAGTCCCAAAAAGCCCTTAGAATGGATCCTTAACTTGGATTCAAGGTGAATTTTCTCTTCCTCCTAGTTATTAGTGATTGCAAACGAATTTTAATGATTTTGAATAGTTTATGTTAAAATCCTGAAGCTATCATCAGTAATGGGAGAATTTGAAGTTGAAATCTTGTAAGAATGGTGTTGATACCGATTTAAGGTTCACTCATGTTGAAGTAACGTATATTTTTCGCTAACCGATCAACTTGGGGAATTGTGCAACAAGCAGATTATGTTCCAAAGTTATTGCTAAATCTGTTTTAATATGTGTAAATTCTGTTTTGATGGTTGCATATGAACATTATGCTTATGGATGTTGATATGGATTTGAGGTTTATGCATATGAAGAAATGCACAGGTTGCTAACCGGGTGATTTGAGGAATTGTGGAGCAAACCAAATTGCACTTCAATGTTATTGCTAGATCAGTCTGGATATGCTTAAATTCTACTTTTGGCGATTGATATGAATGCTACGCCTTTGGATGTTGGTTTCGTGAATTAATCGATTGAATTGTTGTGATATTGAACCGTGCTTGGTAATTAGATGGCTGAGGTGAAAACAATGAATGATTCGAGGCTTTGGTGATCGGTTTTGCATGAGGAGGGAGCCTGGGTTTGATATTAATTGCAATCGTGTGGATTGCGAAGTACTTGGGACATTAGGTGGATTCTACTGAAACTATTCCTACGAAGTGATACGAAATGTGCTATTTGTGAACTCCTTCCCTCTTAAGTTGTTTAAGTGACGCTATGTGAATGGTTTGTGAACTTTAGAAATCTTTAAAAGGGTTGTTAAAAATGGGTTTTCATAATTTCAAATGTTTCTAAATGTTCACCAGTTGCTTGCTCAATTGTTAAGGTATTTATAGCCTGAAATGACCCTAAATCATCGAACTACTCAGTAAATGACTCAACTGAATAGTCGATAGGTCCAGAAAATTAAAAGGAAATTAATTGATGAGCTTGAAAAAGTTTTAAGGATTTAGTATGTATTATATCTCTTTCTTTAAGTTTTGAATTGCGATTAGTAGACTCACCATGATCTTAAGAGACTTTCTAATCGAAAATGAAAGAACCATAAACCATTAATAGGGTTATGGGTTATTATAGTACACGAGCAAGGTTTTAACTATGTAAGAACTACTAACAAGAAGTGATTTGTGACTCACTTGAAGGTGAGATTTACTGCGTGTGACAGTGGCTCCTTTCAATAGCCGTAACGACTTAATGCTTTTTAATGGCTAAGATAGTGTTAGGCAATTGGCCAAGCCTAGGGAGTAGACCCAAAAGTGGGAACCCTTGAAGACCCTAACGAGGGTGACGCCTGATAAAACCCTAAGGGTGGGAACTGGATGCAGGATAAGGCGTGAGTTGTTTCCCCTAAAGGTAATGTTCGATGACATGTGACGCGTGGCAAGGCCTTGAGTGTGGGAACTGAACGCTGGATAAGGCGTGAGCTATTTCCCCTAAGGGTAATGCTTGATGATATGTGACGCATGATAACACCTTGAGGGGGCTAGACGCGAGATAATGTGTGCACTGTTCCTCCCATAGAGGACAATATCGAAGTTAGAGCTACTCTGCTCAGACGCTTTATGGTCAAATGTTATGTTACGTATACCTTGGGGAAAACGTGAGCTGTGCATGATGACCTGACTTAAGGCGAATAAAGATCTCCCCTAGCCAGCACATTGTGTAATCTTATGCCTGAATAAAAAGATATTTTCCTGATATATGAGAAAACGGTTTCCAAAATTGAATTGTAAACGATTGAATTGTATATGGGCCTTGACGGGGCCAAATTGAATTGTAAACGATTCTTTAAATGCAAAATGAGTCACTACGTTTCCAAAATGCATGTCTGAAAGCTTTTTACCCTATCTTTGTTGCTTTGCTTGGCTATATGCCTGAATACCTGTATTTGAGGAAGTTTGGTTATTGAAGGTGTAGACATGAGCGTGAGTGGCTTCGTGTGAAGTTTTGAGGTGATGGTTTCGTTGGCTAGATTCAATTGCCTAATATGATAGTAGTACATAAATGTTGTGCGATTGCTACTTATCATTATTGCCTACAAATGTTTTGGTTTTTAAAAAGTTGAGAAATACTCACTGAGCGTGTGGTAGCTCATCCTATTTCTATTTCCCCTTTTCCCAGGTTTTCCATGTGACAGGTAGAAATCGATTTACGTAAGCCAACTTAAAGTATCCCCTTGCTTCGAAAAAGGTGTCATCTCTGCACATATAGAGGCAGATTTATGAGTTAAATTGTGTAATACGATGTATCTCTAGAGTTGTAAATGTATGTAAACAAAGTACTTTAGTTCATGTAACGCATATTGTTTACAAGTTGCTCTATATGGTCATGTGAGACAACCATCTGTTTAGCTAGTTATCTTTTTAGTTGAAGTCAGTTATATTTTGGGATGTGAACACCAGTACTCCGGATATATGATCAGTTGAGTTGTATCTTTTACTTCTTTTTTTAATTGAACTTTATTATTTGGTATACTCCAGGCGAGTGGCTCCTAGGGTTGTGAACTCCGGGGTGTAGCTATTGAGCTTATTTCAATATCCTTTTATACTTCTATTCATTGCAGGGTTTTAATATAAGGCTTTAAACTTGGAAAATTATTAGTTTTTAGGCCAAATGACTTGTATTGTCGTGAATGAGTAAGTGTTGGCTCAATAATGATTGTTTTGTATGCACACCGTAGTAATTTGAATCGAAAGTTTAAAGTATGCTTGATTTGAATTCAAATGATTGGAAAAGTCTTAACGCTAAGCTCATTCTTGCCCCTAAAGTACAATTTGCTCCTTGGACCCCACAATGACGTGAGCAGATGTACTCAATGATTGGTAAAGAAAGGGCTAGAAGTAGTTAAACCATTCTCCTTTTGAAATCTAGAAATTTTGAAAGCTAAATCTGTCCTAAATAGTGAGTTAAGGTTTTTCTTTAGTATTAGAAGACCTTTCTAATTATATAGCTAGGCCTTACTATTGCGTCTAAAGATTTGTATTTGATTTACAATAATGATCGGGACTCGTTCTATAAGCATAAGTTTCTACGTGTAACTGGAGGTTTCGAATACCTACATGCCAAAATGCATTCGTTGCTTGATGTGTTGATAACAAGTTGTTAGTAACTGTCCTTCGCTGTGCAGTGGCTATGTGCAAAAGCTAGTTAAGTGTTCAGGAATTAATTATAGGTTTCACGTACTTCATTGCACCCATTGAACAAATTGTTATATTTTATTCTTTATCTTCGCAAAAAATGTGTAAGATTCTGAATTATTTTTTTTTGGTAAAAGGATTTTTGCATTTCTTTTGGTAGACTGGCAAGATATATATGTTTTAAACATTTATTTAGTCATTTTCGTTACAAAGTGGACTACGTTTTTTTAGAAAAAAAGAATTAATGGATACCTTCTTTATAAAAAAAAAGTCAATACATCAGGTGGAATATTAAAAAAAATTTAAAATTAGTTCTAAATAAAAATATTAATGACATCATTCCAACTTTCCTTAGAAGTTGATACGAAAACTTTTTTTTTTTTGATCAAACTTGATATGAAAAACTGCATTTCCGCAACTTTCTCAATTTCTGGAGCTTGACTTTTATGTTAAGTAAATTTTTCCGGAAGTTTCTTTATCAAACAAGATGGTTAGTAAATGCACAAAAATATTACAAAAAGTTCCCCCAAAAAGTCGTGTCAAATGCAAATTTTGTTAGGCTTAATGAGTTTCATTCTCTATTCTAGAAGTTTTCTTCTTTCTACTGGTAATAGATTTGTCTTTTCTGCTTTGGTGGGAAGGCCGAGCTTGGCTATAGTTATTCAAATATTGTATTACTTTTTTTTGATTGATGAAAATAATGCAATAGCAATGAGTTTCACTATCTATTCAACTCCTTGATCCATTCAGCCTCTTTCTCTGCTCGATTTCTGTCATTAAAATGTGCATATTCACATGTATTTTCATGACAATTGGAGACTAGATTCGATCTTCAATCTTAATTGATTCTGTAGTCGATCTAGTTGAACATCTGTTACAAAAACCTTAGTGTATTGCATTACTAATTAATTTAACTTACGGGTTTAGTTCAAGGTTTTAATTCATGTCTATTTAACCTAATAACATGGTATGATCTAGCTAATGATCACCTATGCAATGTTTGTTAATGGAAATCAAGTTGAACATAAGCTAGCCAACTGATCCACTATATCTCCATCACATAGGCCTATTATTAGCTGCAAACATCTTGAATGGTGAAAATTTCGACAATTGAAAGGGAAAATTGATTATAGCTTTGTCCAGCTAAATACAGAGTAGCTTGCATTAATAGCAAATGTGCTTGACTAGAATCTTGTTCTCCTCTTTACGTGATTGGAAAGGCAATAATGTAATAGTGCTATTCGGGCTCCTCAATTCTCTTAATGAGAACATTACGAATAATGCCTTGTATTTTGGAACAAAACAACATTTATGCAACGATCTGATGGAAAGATTTGGTCAATCCAATAACGCTAGACTATTTCAGGTGTAGAAACGTGTTTCATACCTTGTGCTGGCACAAGGTCACCTAGATATTGCTAACTATTTTGCTTATGAGAAATAACTTTTAGATGAGTTAAATACATGGAATGTCGTGCCTATTGCACTTTGTGCTATATGTGAATGCAGTGTAAATCACAAATTGATCTAGTATACAGAACAAAAAAAAGGTTGAATAAGCTTCTCATGGGCTCAACAGTAGTTAAATTTCTGTTAGAGGAAATATCTTAATGATGTTTCTTCTGTCAACCTAATGTAGCCTATTCTTTAATAGTACAAGAGGAAAGACACAGATAAGCCAAGTTAGAAACATACTTTATTACTGAAAATGCTTCAATCTGTTAGAAGGAACTAATCTCCTATGAATAATAGCCTTGTTTTCAAAGAAGAATGCATCAAAAAAGGTCACAACTCTATTATGATCATTGCAAAAGAAATGGACACACCATTAACAAGTGCTACAAATCATACGGATACCCTTACTCTATCAAAGCTCAAAGCAAAGGAAGGGGAGATTGTGCTTATCAAAATTCAAATTGGAGAGCCTATACAATATATGGAGTGAGGAAGAAGTTTAGGACACAGCTATAGAGCCACAAATGCTTGTTTTACCTAGTTTGAACAAGAAACAAAGCAAGCAATTATTTCAATTCCTCACCATTCTTATTGTCTCAAAGGACTATAAGCAAAATAATCATAAAGTAGCCATGGATCATACGTAGGCACTGTTTATTCATAACAACAATAGTTTTTACCCACGCCATTTGCTTTTTTTGTACTTTGGAGGCTGGGTCTTAGATTTTAGATTTTGGCGCCACTGATCGTATGACTTTTGATGTTAATGTATTATATGATTTGAAATTGTTGGGTAATCCAGTATTGATATATATCCATGCCAAATGGCTTTAAAGCCGAGGTTGCTCATTCTGGTAAATTGAGGCAAAGTGATTTTGTTGAACTTACTCATGTTCAGCTGGCCCCAAACTTCAAATATATTGTCCATTTAGAAATCAGCCAAACAATTGTACTATAAAGTGGTTTTCACATGGAAGGTGCTTGTTGTGTAGAGACCCTTCCTGAAGAGGCACTAGTACTGGTGAAAAAAAAAAAATTGGTCCTTTGGTCATTCACAAAAGTTAATAAAGAATATGGAGCTTGCAGTCTTATGCTTAAGAGCTCATCTTCATTCTAATACTTTGTGTACTTTTTATAAAGAACGGTTTACTGTGAGTTGTAATAATGCCCCACAAATGTTAGGCACTGATTTTTGGTGGATAGGGTTAAGACATATACCTCTTAGAGTGAAAATTTTGCATATAGTTTCAAACTTTAGCGTGTAATTCATAACATGCCTTGTGATGTATGTCTAAGAGCAAACCAGCGAAGGCAGATGACGTACTTTGACCTTGTGCACATTGATAGTTAGAGCTCACATCATACCAACACACACTTATGGCATAGAGTTTTCTTAATAATAGTAGATGACTTCATTAGAGCCATTTGGACTCATTTGATAGTTACCAAAGATGAAGTGATTATTGATTAAGCCCTTCATACACATGGCTCAGAGAAAGTTCGTGGTAGTTGTCTAGGTAATTAGAATTGACATTACTCTAAAGTTGAGTACTAGCAATGTAGCTTTAGATATTTGTACTTCTTTAGGTATTATTCACCAAATAACCTATGTTCAAAGTCTTCTGTGGACTAGGGCTTTAGAAAGAAAGCATAAGCATGTACTTGATGCCTCAAGAGCTCCTTTATTCATGTCTAACTGTCCCATCAAAATTTTTGGGAGAGTGTAGTTTAATTGCCTTATATCTCATCAAAGGAATATTTTTCACTTGTTTTACAAAACAAAACTGCATTGGAGTTACTTTATGAGAAACCTTCTTCTTACGACCACTTTGAAGTGTTTGGTTTTCTTTGTCACATGGTAAGTTATAATGAAGAAAGGATAAATCCCAACCACGAGCCATGCCATCTATTTTTTCGAGTTACCCTTATAGAAAAAAAGGCATATAAACTCTTGGATATCAAAACTCATAAATTCCATACATCCAAAGATGTCATCTTCCATGAAGCTATTTTTCAATATTCTAACACTCCTTAGTTACCTATATTTCTTTACTCCAATTTAGAAGCCCTATATGATCGTAGTACGAACTTGCCGCATCTCTATATGTGAACCAACTCAACCATAAAATCCTTTCTTGTCAGGCTTAGATTTATGTTGAACCTCTCAAAAGACCATTTAGACCTTGTAGAGCACCTTCATATATAAGTGATTATGTTCGTTCTGTCTTTATAAATGAGACTGGAAAATCATTTTGTTTACTACTCTTACTAATCTCAATTTCAAAGCACCCAGTACATTTACACATTGTCTTTCCTCACAATCTAAATAATTCCTTAAAGCCTTAGATTCCGAATAGCCTTAGGCCTGTGAACAAGTTGCTTCCCGTCTTGATTGGTAGGATGCTATGTACAAAGAGTCATAACCACTCAATGATACCAAGACTTAAGACATAGTTTATCTGCCCAAGGATAACAAACCTATGGCATATTAGATGGGTATACAAAGTCAAGTGCAAGGCATATGGAAATATTGAAAGGCTCAAAGCTTGATCGGTAATCGGTGCTCAAAGCTTAAATCAAGACAAGGGCATTGATTATATAGAAACACTTTCACCTATTGTCCAGATTACTACCAATAAGATGATCACGACCATTGTTATTAAGAATGGATAGCATTTACATCAATTTCATGATCTCTTTATGGTCTTAAATAGGCCTATAGGGAATGGCATTTAAATCTAAGTGAGGTTCTAAATAAAAAGGTTATTAACATTTAGAAAATGATTACTCTCTCTTTTACGAGAAACACAAGGACTTAAGTATCTTCCTTGCTGAAATTTTTATGTTGCATCAAAGCATATGCCCAACCCAGAGAAAATTTATCTTGAACTTACTGAAGGAGCTTAGTAGCTTCCAAAGGAGTTCTGTGACTGTGCTTTGGATAAAAATCTTAAGCTAAGATTGTGTTCGGTAATAAAGGTTGAAGTAGAGGTTAGTAGTTTGTAGTGGTCAAAATATTATGGATCACTGCTTAAAAGTATCCTGTAAAGTAGTAGATGAAGTAGTGGTTGGAAGTTTATGCAGTGTTTTCCAAAAGCTAATGAAAGTAGCTTTTAAGAATCTCTACGTAGTGGTTACATTGGCAATTACAAAATTTTCCTTATCATTTACTAAAAATCTTTATTTATTGCATTATTTTTAGTCATTTTAAATAAATCTGCTACTTCAACAGCTGCATTTATCAAATACATTTATTTTAAATCGTTAGTTAAACAGCTAGCTGCTAACCACTAGGGGGATACAGTTAATCGCTACTAAAACTGCTAATAACTAGTAAAACAGCTAACCATTGCTAAAACAACTAATTTTACTGAACACACGCTAAGTCTAGATCAAGGAAAATCATTGGAGGATCCAACACTATACAAGACATTGGTGGCCAGCTTAATCTTTTGATCAACATCAGGCCTGACGTTGCATTGTCTGTTCAACACCTGAGCAGGTCATGCAAAATCCTAAGAAACAAGATTTTTAGGCAGTGTTGACTGTTCTTCGGTATTTGAAATGGACACCTCCCATGGTATTCTTCTTAATAGTAAGCCTAGTTTTGATATGCCAATATGTTATGACGTAGAATAGCCTTCTTGTCCTCATTACAAGAAATCAGGTAGTTGATTTATTATGTTCTTTAGGAGTACATTGATTTCTTTAAAATCTAAAAATCAAGTCACCGTTTCTTTATCTTGTTGAAGATTTCCCTCAATATGATGTGATTATGAACTTGACATATTATTATTTTTTTTATTTCAAGGAACATTTGCTAACAAGTTTTAAAACACTTGATCATGAATTTTTAGTTGCTTGCATTCCATATATATGCTTAATTGATATAAAGTAAAGCTTATGACATCATGGGTCATTGAATGCCTGAAGATTAATTCCATGCTAGAGTTTAACAACCTAGGACTCTCAATGTCAAGGATATTGATGACATGTCAGAAATAGACCCTTAGCAAAGTCATAAAGTTCCCAAAATATGAAATATGCTAAGATTAGGTCAAAATGAATCTTACAATAATGTAATCAATAGCATTGAATCCAAAATTTGCACAGTTGCTTGTTGAATTCAAAAATATTCAGTTATATGTAATTCCATCATCGGTATTTTTAACACCAAAAAAAGGTGTCTTCTTTTTTTATAAAAAGGCCCCATGACAAATTGTGTCCCCCAACTTATGCCTTCGGGGGCCCAACAGATTATTCAAGTCTGAAAGGAAAGACAAAATAAGGAAAAACAAAAGCGTGCAATCTACCTAAAGAGCTGGGTTCTGTGTGTTTTTTTCCCTGCCCAACTCAATTCAAATATGTAGAGTTTTATCAGAATTATTGTATCCATTTAGAGTAAGCCTATTAGGAATTAAATTAGGTGTCATTTTTAACTCGAATTGCTTCCATTAAGCACTATAAAAAGAGGGCTACTCCGTAGGGTTAAAAACCAAGAATTCGAGACTGGAAATTAGAGAGGAAGAGACAAAAAATATTAAGCGAAACATGCCAGAAACTAAGAGCATTGGGATAGAGAAATTAGTTAATCATTAAACAGCCATCGTTCTACTAGGTTCCCAAATGGATGAGGCGGGCCATTGGTTAGCACTTTGAGCAGTCACCCTCTCACCTATGTACTAAATGAAGCTATATGGACCTTTCACAAGGATCTGGCGTTGGGTGTAATACTAGCCCACCTATACCTTAGGAGTCGAGTTATAGTTTCCATGGGTAGAAATTCGTCTGTAAAGAAGAAAGTCAGAAAATCCCTAAGGGACCAAAAATACCAATTTCTAACAAAGTACAGACGCCCAAGGTGTTGATAATGTGGTTAAAGCATTTGTCGTTTCTCGAAGGCTTCTAGAACGAAATTGTCGTCGGACTTAGTTCTCCTTGGTCCATGAGACCTTGTCTGGAAAATGAGTATGTTGCCGTGACAAAGAAACCAACGACAAAAAACAAGAGTAAAAGAAGCAAAATATGCCACAAGAAGGGACCCGACTTGGTTCTCTCATACAAAATATATCATACACTACACATGCATGGGACAAACAACAAGAGAACAAGAGGTAAGAAAGCAAGAGAAGGGTGCCAAGGGGTACCCCGCTGGGTTGTCCTTTACTAAGACACATGCGTTCATTACGACTGCACCAAACAATTGCAAAAAGATAAAAGAAGGAAACCAGGGGGAAGTGGAACCCAACCCATATTCTAGCTATCCAAGTCAAAAGGCAAAATCCAAGCTTATCAATCCATTATGCATGCAAATAAAGGGGAAAAAAAAAAAAAGAGAGAGGGAATGGGAACCCGGCCAGGACCCCTAAAGAAGAAAGCTTCACCTGCACAAACAGTATCATGATCTTTAGCAAGCAAAAGGAGCAAACACAAAAAAACAAAAAAATGCATAAGCATGCAGCCAGGCTCGGCTTGGATTCTCAAGTGCATAGAGCCAAAATCTTCTATCTATTTTGACAATGATAGAGAGAATAAAGCAAAAAATCAAAGGAAGAAGCCAAGAAGGTGACTCGACCATGTTCTCTATGGCCACGTAAATATTTAGCAAATGAAAAAGAAGAAAGCAACAAGCATGAAACAAGTGGGTGCAAGCAAACAAAAGAGAAGAATCCACTTACAAGGGGGTTAAAATATTCAATCAATTTAAAAAGGGGGAAATCAGACGAATTCAAAACATGATAGATCGGTGAAAAGCCTGCTAGACCAGCAAAAGGTTTAACTCAGGCTCTACTGTGTTGGTGAAAGGTCCAATATACTAGTCAAAGGTCAATAATAGAATTTGGTAAATTGATAAAATGTTGAATCAAAGATCTGCTAGACTGGCAAAAGATCTGCAAGATCAGTGAAAGGTCAGCTAGATTGGTGAAAGGTGAAATTCAAGATCTACTGGACTTGTAAAGGTGGAATTCAAAATCCACTACACCGGCAAAAGGTGGTATTCAAAATATGCTAGATTAGCGAAAGGTTAACATTCAAAGATCCACTAGATTGGCGAAGGGTAAGTCACACCGAAAAAGATTGAATTTGGAAACAAAAAGAAGAATGGACGAGAGCTCACTACTTTGCCTTCATCTTGCACAGGTTTGGCCAAAGTGTGGGCTAACTATAAACATCAAAAAATGGTGGCTTGTTATTTTTAGAAAGGCCCAATGACGAATTACGCCCTAAACATGTGCATTTTAAGGCCCAGCAGATTAGTCTTTTGTTGAAGTCTGAAAGGAGCGAAAAAGGAGACAAAACAAATCCTTGTCTAACAAACCCAGCTTGACTGGGCCTTCTGACCTGGGAACCCGGCTGGGTTTTCTGTGTCCTTTTTCGTGGCTATCCCCTTTTAAACAGTTGAGTTTTACCTAAATTAGTGTATCCATTTAGATTAAGCCTATTAGAAATTTCTTCCATTAGCTCTTTAAAAATGGGGGCTACCCCCTAGGGTTAAACAGTTAGAAATTCAAGAGGAACAAGACTGAAATTAAAGAGGAAGAGACTGAAAAATCTTGACAGAAACACATCACATATTGAGAGCGTTGGGAGAGAAATTGGTTAATCATTGAAGAGGCGTCATTCCATTGGGGTCCTTGGTGAATCAAATTTGTTATCCCAAGGGCATAAAATAAACATCCCCTCATTCCCTATATTAATTAGTAGAGCATATCAGTGATGGCAGGTGGGTTTGTGATGCACTCTATTAGGACATCATAGGTTTTGCCCCAAATCTGAATCTTCAATTCTGGCCTATGGAGTTAAACGGTCACAATGCCAGGGATTATTCGTGGGCCTTTTGGGAACCTTTTAAAAGGGAACCTTTTTTCTATTTCGATGTTCCTTTTGGGTTATGGTTCATTTTAGAAAGTAGATCTTGTTTGTAATTTTCCCTAAAACTCACTAGCAACTGTGCTAATTACATTTGCATTTTTCGTGTACGTTTTTGTTAGATCTTTATCAAACATGGTAGAATAGTGATGGAGATCCCTTCATTGAAGCCAATCCATGTCAGAATGTTCAAGCTCTAGTCCTTAAGATTATAAAACAAGGTCCTGACTTTAGTCTTCTGTCAAGCATGCCCAGCCAGTCCAAACTCTACTATATGATCCAGTAAACAGTAGTTCCTTTTTGGGGAGTGACTTAGCTCATTTGCTAGCACACTCATCAGCTAATAAATTATACAAGTTGCCCTACCTTTTGCGGCCATTGCATTAGCTCATTCAGCCAGCTTAGTTAGAAACAGCTAGCTATCAATTTTGACTACTTGTTAGCAGCAAGCCTTGGCACATTTAAGGGCTCGAAAAGGTGCCTAAAATACTATCAAGAAAGACCCTAGATTGGCAAATTTAGCTCACCTAGCATCAGCTATTAACTATCACAAAATTAAAGGAAATACCCTTTGATCTAATGGATTACTAGCTATTGTACTTGATGAATTCTCGGGTTAATCACTTCATTAGCAGTTGCAATTTGCATTTGAAAAGGCCACCATTACAAGTACTTTGATGTTGCATTAGCCTGACACCTTAATAATGGAGATTAGCATCCTAACTACGTGTTAAAGATCTAATTATAGCGACTGTTTTATATTGTTTTAGTTTGACATTGTTTACTATTTGTAGTATCTATTGTATTTCAGTTTGGCTGTTGAGAGAGGGAGTTAGGATGAGTGTAAAAGGCCTAAAATTATATTGTAATGCTTAGTTGTTGAATATATCAAGTTGAGTAAAGCTCCTTTCCTCTCAAATTCTTTTTAGCAATCTTGCATTTGGCTAATTCAGGTGGCATTCTAGTGAATCTTTATGGCTATTCTATTGGAGTGTCTGTATCCAGAATACCTCCAAGGGCCTTGAACTTATCTTGGTGGTGTGATTTTATCCAACTCCAAGTTTAATTATCCTTAGTTCTGTGAGTTTGTAACCGAGTTTTATTCCAAATTAATTCAGTTTGCTTTGGCAATTTGACTGCTTGTTATTTACTCTCCCAGTCTTGCCTTATTCTACGTCAAATAAGCTATTGACATTAACAGTAATGATGATCAGACCCCAACTAGGTTCTTGGATCAGGGCTGCTATAAAGCCCCTTGCGCTAGACAGTTCAATACTAGTTGGAACTAGATCAGCAGACTAGACCTAATTCTAGCCTAGGACCCCAGCCAAGTTCTTGGATCAGGACTGCAATCTAGCTCTTTTGGCCATTCCATTTATTCTCTTTAGTTTGAACCATTCTAATACAAAATAAAAATCAAATTCAAATGTGAACATCTAGCATACGTGTTCAACCATTCGTAACAGACCGCACTAGAGATGACCCCTAGGATGTGGTCCTTATAGGTATACATCGCTTATGTTAATATAATGACTTGGCTACTATTAGTAGAAAATTTAGTTATGATATCTACCCTTATAAATAACGTATTATCACATATGCCAAAAAAATTACATTATGTCTAATTTATTAACCAATGATCTTTCTAAAGTATCATGGGTTCATTATTCAAGGAGCAAGACTAACTTTTTGGTTTTTCTAATGTAACAGCTAATTGCCTTTGGAAATTTATGATGAAGATTTAAATGCATTCAAAATTTAGAATGGGCTGAAGGCTGATTAATGAAAAGGACAATGGTAGTCAACCTTGCTAAGAATGGAAAATGTCAGCATCAAAGTTTAGAAAGAAGTTCATCTACCTTGTCAAATGAAGAATGAGACGACTGGCACATTAAATGAAAACTTACAAAGATCCTTGCCACTCTAAAAGAAAGCAAGAGAAGACTGAGCAAATCTATGGAAAAATGGACATTAGTCAAGGCCCTTGAACCAGCCTATAGCCAGTAGTGGGAACCATCAACGGATTATTCTATAATCATCTAATGGCTATTTCCTTCAACATCTTCCAACGGTTGAATCCTCATTACTTATAAGACTTTGTTGAAGAAGAAGAGTACACATTACACAGAACATAAAGAAGTTAATTCTCATTCAAAGTGTTCTTGCACTCATAAATGAATATTTTAAAATGATTGCAACTCTTATACGCATATTTAAGATTCCACGCGAGGTAAGAGGGTTTGAAGAATCCTGCTCAAAGGAAGAGGGTTGATGATAGATTCATCATTCATAAGTAGGGACTTAGGAGAAATTATTTCAAGAGTCTTGAACGATGTTTAGTTGTTAAGGTATTTCGTACGTGCATGGTTGTGTAATCTCATGGCAGATTAATATAAGTTAGTTAAATCCTATGGAAGGGTCCTGAGGTGGTGATGTAGCCCAGTTGTGGGGGGAACCTTGTCAATAGACATTGTGTGCTTTAGATTCTATTTTACTCTTACTTTGTTTAACTTCCTTCATCTGTTTGCTATTTTGTTCTTCAGCATCCTTGAATTTCTTTTTATATTGTAATCTATGGTTAAGGATTTATCCATAATTATTTGGTACCACCTTATTCATACCCCTTTTGATTAACTTATCTAACTTTGAACTAATACATCTATAGAAGCTGAGTATAGAAACTTAAGATCACTTGGCTAAGCATGGTTGAGCAAGCTTATTACTACCCATCAAATGCCAGAATTAAGTGGCTATGTATATGGCCAAGAACTTCATTTTCTATTAGTGAATCAACCATATCTAAATTGATCACCACTTCATTTTACATAAACTTATAGAGCACCTTGTCAATCTTAGCCATGTTCCCACCAAAGCTTAGCTTACTGACGTCCTAACTAAGTCGCTTACTTATTTGTAACATGATTTAATTTGATCTAAATCAGGAGTTGCCACATCCCCAATTTGAGGAGGGCATTCACATTATAGGGAACAATGTCAATTAGCTTAACTAGGTTTGTTAGACCTAACAACTTTCATTCTATGTTCTAAAGGTTTCTGTTTTTTAATTGCAATAGATTTTATTTTTTGCCATGGCTGGACGGCTAGACTTATTATAAATTCACATCTTATAACAATCATTTATGATTGATGATGATAATATAATAGCAATGATCTCTCTTTGTTCAACGTTTCTCTACTTAATTTCTGTTTGTAAAACCTGCATATTCACAAATGTTTTCAAAAAGAAGCTATGAACAATTCATAAATTAACATCATTGTATTTGGCATTGATTTAGGTATATACGAGCCTGAAGCATTAGGCCATAGCTGAATAAAAATCTAAAGCAGAGGCTACCGGATCACATAAGCTACCAGGATTGAGAAACTGGGGCTAATAGAAGTTCAATAAAACCCATGTCCATCGAATCCTTGAAAATAGCCGCTATGTGTGTGGCTCTTTAAAGGAAGATACATCTGGCCAAGATCTCGTAAGCCTATAAGGAAAGGGCAGAGATCTTTGAGTTTGAATAAAGCTAAGAGATAATTTATACCTAAAAGATATGGAATACTAGTAAAATGTCTCTAAAGAGCCATCCTAAACCACTACAAAATAGGTCATAGCCAAAGATAAGGTTACGTCAATTAGAGTTTCATAAGCTACATTGTGCTTTCTATTCTTTTGAAATTCTCTTTAACTTGACTATTAAAAGCTCTTAAAGAAAAGAGAATGCCCACTTCAGAGTTTTTTTATCGGTAATCCTTGGAAGGTAGTATGAGTTCCTTAAGGTTTCCAATGAAGCTTAGGAACTCTACTTTGTGATAAAACATATGACAATATCTATGGGGATGTTACAGTGAAACAAGATGCCACCCATGTGTTGTAATAAGGGAAAGAACGCTACTCTCCCTAAGAACTGAGTCAGAAGCCTAATAACCAACCCTCTAGCAAAGTAGACTTCATCGTAGAAGATTCCTCAAATTAAAAAGACACAACTCCCCATGGAGGACATGAGTCTTAAAGGCGCACTCATGCCTTGGAACAAATAGGCTTTTCTCTAAAGATATTCAAGGATTTTATCACGTTAAAATTCAATGAAGCCATGCCCTCACAAAGAAAAACCTAGATGATTTATGGGTTTCGCAAACAAAGCCAAGGACATCGATTAGTAGGGCATTGTTAGATACTAGAAGGTCCAAAACTATGTCATGTTTTATGATTGCTTAAACTAAAGCTGGGTAATAGGTTAGGTCGGGTTGGGTTCGTATTCGTATCGAACTTAAACGGGTTGAGAATTCCTCGAGCTGAACCTAACCCGTTTATTAAACGGGTTGAAAAACCTTGATCTGTACCCGTTTAATTTTTAAACGGATTGACCCACTTAACCCTTTAAGATAAACACGGTGAATTCAACTAA
>NCQV01029589.1:0-12083 GCA_002740545.1 Lophocereus schottii
CTATTTAAATATACTCCGTGCAAAGCACGGGCCCATACTAGTAAATAATAAATAAATATACCAATAAACAATAAATTTCTTTTTTTTAAAGAGATACTAATAAATAAGAACTTGAGCGGCCAATAACTTTGCTAAATAATTTGGGGGTCATTCATATGTGATGAAGATAATTTTTTGTACCGTTTATGGTAAATGCCTTAATTTTTTGATTAAATGATATGGAAAAAAGTTTTAAAAATCACTTGATTTTCTCTAACGTTTGCAAAAGAGTTTGGAAAATCTGTCAACTTTCTCCTAAGTTTTAAAAAATCATTAAGGTTTAGTTTGGTTCTTATAACATTTGGTGGAAAAAAAAGTTGAAGGAAAAAAAATGTGAAGGAAAAAATAGTAGAGAGAACATGAGTTTTTTTTTTCTTATTTGGATTGAGGAAAATATACAAGAATTTAGATGAGAAGGTTTGGAAATTTTCCACAAATTTTCCTCACAATTTTATGAGAAAAATTTTATCACTTGTTTCTAACAATTTTTACACCTAACTTTTCTCCATATATTTTTTTTTTTCTTTGTGATTTTTCTAAACCAAACATAAGAAAGAAAGTAACTTTTTCAAATTTTTTTCTTTTCTCTAAATTTTCTCATATCCAAACGGAGCATAAATTTCAAAAGTATTTAAATCACTAAACTTGAGTCTTGGATACAAATAATCAGCAACTTATTGTCGTACTTCTTACCTTAAGACTTCAAGAAACTCCTAATCATCCTTTTTTACTTAAAATGAATAATTTCTAATTTTTTGAAAGACTAACAAACCTACGAACCAAAAAATTGATATAATAATTGACAAGATATTTAAAACAATTTAAGGTTAATGTTGTAGCAGAAAGAAGAGTACGTTCAACACATAGCGAGCCATCATGTAAGAGTATTAGCGGTCACATGACACGCGAGGGAAAAATTGCCATGCGGGCTGCTCCATAGCCAAGTGTCAACATTTTATTTGCTCGGCAAAAAGCACCCACGCGTGGAGGAACCTGTGGGCATTCCTTCACGTGTGGAACTTTTGGATTTTTTTATTATTTGCTTTTGTTATTTTTTTGAGTTAATATATAATTTTTATATGATTAAAAAAATGGATTGTATGTTATAAAGTGGGTCCATAATAAATTTTTTTATTGGGTTATTAAAATTGAAGTTCCATGGATTGGAGAAATGATGACATGCAAATTCCAAAAATATGAAATTTTTGCTGATGTGGCAAACTTGAGTTCCAAAGAATGACACTGTTATCTTATTTATATTTGATGATCTAGGGGTACTCAGATGACTTTTTTTTTCTTTTTGATTTGTGATTGGTATTATATTTCATATTATATAATTTTTTTTTCTTTTAGTGATAAATTTTACTAAGTTATTTTAAATATCCTGTTAATTGTCCCCCAAAATTTACCCACTTAGTTTTTTTTTCGGTTTTTTTGCATTCCAAAATAAAGTCGAAAGTAGTTTGGCTAAAATGAAAAGTAGATTATAAACCTTGGAATATAATACATTACACTCCTATGCACTCACTGGAATTCACTCTTTAACTAGTTTAAAAATTATCTTCTTGATTTTTGGGTTCACCTCATCCATAAATGTAATACATCTTAACTCAGTGTGTCTTTTTCTTTAAATTATCTGGTGAAGTTAGAGACTAATTGTCTCCAACGAAGTGAAAGTTCGATGTAATTGGCACTATAGGTAGATATGTGTTATATTCGAGGGGAATACCTGAAAAATAAAACTTAAGTTTAATGATCTTTTGGAGCCATTTTGGTTTGGGGAATAACCATTTTAACTCTAGCTGGCTAATTGAGTGTGTACGATAGTGGTGGAGATTGTGTAATTCTAAGGACTGACCGCCATAATAGAGTTTTCACCACAGCCCTGGCGAGATTGGTTTCAGGATAGTGTTATGCACACATAGCGTTCTCAATCTGTTCATTTCAGTCATATAGCTGTTCAATTTAAGGAAGCGTTCATCTGAATTTAAGTTGTTGATTTTAAGGAAGCAACTGCTCATATCAATTCTGCTGCTATTCATTTATCTATCTCAATGTTCAATCCTGTCAAGTAATACGTCTCTTATATACTTTTTATGATCGTTGTTCATTGTTTCCCGTATCTTGCTATCTTAAATGGGAATAAGGCAATTTACTATTGAGGGTAATTTTTTAATTTAATGGGTATTTTGGTCATTTTAAGTTAATGTTTATTCTCGCAATGAATAGTTAAATGAGGGATATTTTGATAATTTTATATATTCAAGATTTATCCTCAACATGAGTAACTATTATAAGCAATAGTAAAATGGGGATAATATAGTAAATTTACTCAATTGACCATACTTTTTAATGAACAATTTTGACTTTACAATGCAAACCCTACTTTTTTTTGACTTTTATGGAAAATAAATAATATTTAATCAAACATCCTCAAAATAATATTTACCACAAGCTTAAAAAAAATGTTTTTAAGAGTGTGAATTTTGGAATGAACTGAAAGATAGCACTAGGATAGTAGGTCTTTTTAGTTAATTGATTATGCTTAACAAGAGGTAATATTAGAGGTAATATTAGTTTTGTAAATAAAAAAATTATTTTATATTTGATGAGATGGAGCAATTTAGTACTCTCTTTCGCCCCTCTTATTTAAATGGGTTAATTTTTCTGGATTAAATTATATAAATTTTGTGAAGATTTGATTAACTGTTGTTGTCTTAGATGGGCATTGACTTAATTTAAGTGGAATTGATCAAAAGGATGTGAATAAATGTCTTTATTACATACTATCATTCCCACCTTACTTACTATAGGACATGTTGTCATTGAGATTATTCTGCCTATAGTTGCTCCATCTTTTGTAGTTGTAGATTTTTTTAATTAAGGCTACTATCATACTTTTCTATTTGATTATTCGCCTAAGCTTATCAATTTACATTATAATAACCTCTCATCTGAATTCATTAGCATGTTTTACTCAAACTCACACTATTCTAACAATTCTTATTTTAATAATTTAAAGTTACGAATTGAATTTAATTAACAACTTCTCTATTTTTTGAAGAATCACAAATTTTAATTGAACGAATTTTATGGTTACTAACAAGTTTTACGATTAACTCTTCTATCCAAACTTACCTGTGTTCTCACCCTAGTGTTGTAAAAGTTTACATGGTAATCCCGATGTACTAGCCCATATTCACTATCAGGGGTGCATAAAAAATGAAAAAAGCTGTTGAACCTATAATTTAGCGAGACTTTAATAAATTCCAAAAAAAGCTTGCGAGCTCTTTAAAATAGTGCCCTGCCATATTTAGGGTCTGTTCTTTTCGTGTGTCAATTTTAATGTACCAACTTCAACCCACTTCAACCCACTTCAACCTATTACAACCCACTTCAATCTACTTTAACCCACTTCTACTATGTTAACCAAGTTCAATTTATCACATAAAAAAAATTCAACCCACTTCAACCTACTTCAACCCACTTTAACTTACTTCAACCTATTTCACCCCGCTTCACCCTTTTACCCACCCTAATTTATTCACGAAAAGAACGACCCTTATTGTGCTGCTTCTGTTGGCTTGGCCAGTTACATGATTGGCATCAGACAACACAAGCAAGTTCACTATATTAAATTACAAATGTAGTGACAGTGCTCTAGGAAATTTCATTATGTCAGTTAATAATATAAACATTAAGAGGTAAAGAGATTGTAACACTTCGATTTTCTAATCCCTTTTTATTCACTAATATTAACCTATGTGGCAACGGAAAACCTAAGTGGGGTGTTACTGCCGTATTTCCTTTTTAGACATACCAGGATAAGTATGAATCAAACCATTAATGGAAGTTTATTCTCAAATCATAGCATAAGTCGAAGTCCTAATGACAAATACAACAATGTCCAATTGAATAATAGTAATATCTAAACAAATTTTAATATGAAACTAGTTCTTCTGAATTAAATTGTGGATAACGGGGCCTTGCTCTAATTTGGGTTCCTATCCCCATGCTCAAGCACTTTACCCGAAAATAAAACATTTGAAATAGTGAGATAAACTCAATAATAACCACCCCTAACAGTCGAAACACGCACACAAATTCATCTCAAACCATTATAAGGGTAAGGCACAAACACGAGCAGTTTCAAGTACTTATGCATTCTTAACATGAACATATAATAATCTATCTCCCGCTTAATCAATTTCAGGTTACAAGGACGAGCGATCCTACTAGGTCTCATGGCCTGCGCTTGGGTTTAAGACAGCCGCTTAACCATATCCTAGCATACCGTCAATTTGGACGGTTATCGCTAACCTAGCCCACGTTCATCTACAAGGTGGCACATGACCGCTCGTATGCGTGCACTTTTACCTGGGGAAGGCTAATGACCTTCAACAACACAGGAGTATAACTCCTCAGTCTCACCCATTCATTCAGTTACTTATGCATTCATAGTTAACATTGATCTTGAACCAGAATATAGTCCAACCCAACCCAGTCTGATCTAGAAACATTTCATTATTATTTTCGCAATGAAAATAGTCAAGATAAATTCACGAAATTATCAGTTGAATAATTACTTCAGTAAAATTATGGTAAAATCTCATCACACATTTACCTGGGAACAAATCCCCCAAACATCAATTCCAAACCCATTTAAAATTCTTTCGAGCATACTCACAGGACATGTTTCTAACGATATTCGGGGGGTCAGGACATAATTGTTACCTATTAGAACACATTGCTTAAGCTTGAGCTCGAAATGCTAATTTGACCTAAAACAATTTCTCACAATAGTATTCTGTTAGTTCCAACTTTTAACCTGACTCTCTATGAGCCCACTATATCCAAATAATTTTTCATAAGCATCCTCTTACACCCAACGACCAAATCCAACCATCAAATAAATTTTTACGAAGCTATAAATATTAAAAACTCCACACATGCTACTATTGTGAACTTCCCAGTTTATTCCCATATTTTACCCCGGAACCATAACTTTCACACCCACCATCAAAATTTTAAGACTAAGTCCATTCTAGAAAGTCAAGCCATGATACAACTTTTCTTTTACGACCATTAACTGAATCCGAGTCTAATTGGTTAGAATATCAACAATTTCTTAAACTGTCCCAGTTATATTTAGTTTTGCATAGTCTTGGTATTTTGGCCATAACTTGCTCGTTTTAACTCCGATTCATGAAATTCAAAATTCCATGGTTAGAGGACTTCGAGATCTACCTTTACAAATTTCCCACAATTTTTAGAGATCCAAATTATGCCCAGTATGCCTACAAAGTCAGATGATTTTCTTGGTGTACTAACAGTGACGGTAACACAATTTTTACCCTTCTTTTCCTCCATAATTTGACCCAAACCTCCCCAAACCATTCATACAATCCTTTTACTCAACAACACCATCATTCTTAATTGCTAAAACAATCAAACTATCTAAGCTATAAGAGGAGAAACGAGTATTCTACCTTGAAGTGAAAAATAGCAGAAAGGAAAAACCTTAGGGTGTTTTACTTCTCCTACCAAGAGTTCAAATCTTTTAAAAAAACATCATGGGAGTATAAAATTATCAATTCCATGGTGAAATTTAAGGTTTCTTAAGGAAAAACAATAAAAATCCAACACACTTGGCTAGGGTTTGAAATACTTACCAAGAAAACAAAGGGGAGATGGGCAGAGAGAGAGAGAGAGAGAGAGGGCATCTAGAGAGAGAGTGGGCTAAGTGAGAGAGAGAGAGAGAGAGAGAGGCATGGGGAGAGACTGAGGAGAGGAAAAGAGATGGAAAAATTTAAAACATTAGGGTTTTCTCCTTCTCTCCAATCTCCTTTTTGCATGGCTTCTTTTCCCCCTTTTTTTTAACACTACCCTTACTTGGACTACTCTACTACCCCACTGCTATTCCGCTAAAATCAGAAAAAAATAAAACACTACGAGCTCAAGTATAGTAGGTTGGCCAATATCATAATAATTATAAATATCATAATAGAAATATATAGATACATAAAAACTCTTCTGAGTTTCATAGATATAGTTAAGACTCGAATGAAACTCAATCTAATTCCAAATTTCTGTGAGGATTTTGGATGTGAATAATATGAATTTTGGGGTTATGGTTAAAAAAATATGTTTTTTTTCTAGCCATTAGCAATACTAATTTTTATTCTATTTAATGTGAGCATACGATTATATTATTCCGGTATACTACTGGCATAAACATTTACTACGGTAGATGACGCTGAAGATAGTAAAATACTAGGTGACTGTTATGTCCACCACCATACTGCTATCGCCATGGCATATAGAAATTGTCAACATTACAAACAAGAACCATAGGGTTGATGTAAATTGCTCGTCCACCTTAACCTAACCATGAAAGTGATTGAAATGGAATATAAAATGTGTAATGCTATCATATGTGTAATTCACGCATGCATCCTACCACTAATAATGTTGTACAGTTGAATATCACACATGTTCAATAATGTACATACACAGGGCATCAGCCAAAATATGAACCCCTTGTGCATCAGTTCCTGACATGAAGCGACTTCAATCTGCCATGCACTTAACAAAAAAATTTGCATTACATCAATCTGCTGCAACAAAACTTCGATAAGTCTGACTATGAAATGACATCTCACCTTGTAGAGCATCGGAAAAGTGTGCGATCTTCCCTTGCAATAGGTTTAGTAAACACTTATCCCTTATATGCTTGATGTTGGCTAGGTCGAAGTATAATTCACTAATGTTCATCGACCACAAGTACATGAATGTGAGGGTAAACAACCCACAATCATGCTTGTAGTAGAAAACATCGTACTACGCACTAAACTAGACATAGAACTTGCAAGAGTGACTGTTGGTACAGTATTAAGTGCTTACTTGTCTTGTTGTGGATATTATGTTCATTTTCTCCTCCTTGGTTTTTGGTTTGCAATCGTTTTCTCTATAAATCTTTTTCAAAAAAAAAAAAAACTATTTTGTAGGCCTTAAGGAATCAACCTCTCTATACGTAAGAATACCGGTAGGGGTAAGGTTGCCTATAGCTGGATCTCTCTAGATCCCGCGAAAGCGGGACCTACATTGGGAGTTGTTGTTGTTGTCACAAGCCAAGACGACAATGCTATGAACGCTCGAAAATGCATTAAAGCCATACTGATGTTGTACCTTTCCATGTAGTGCACAGAACACAACATTTTAGAAACTTACACAATTTTAACAATAGCCAATGAACTTATCCTTAATCCACCATATACTCCATCGTTGATGGCCTCCTCTCATGACTGATCCTGGCCGCTAGGGAGCCGTACATAATATACCGCATCCCACTGTAACTTAACCGTCACCAATGACTAGTGTTTCCCAACTTCATCAAATAGGGGCATAAACAACCGCAAGCTCATTGGAGATGACGTATACAGTATTACAGTGCGCATTGATGTAGAGGGTCATTAAGGCGGAAAACTTTTGTACTTACATATATAAGGTTATGATGGAGGTGCTTCTTGACACACACCCAAATCTGCCCTGGATACTTCACCCTTCGTAAACATATGCTGCTAGGCCTATTCATTACTCGATCCAGAACCAGCCCGGACCGAAGACGAACATGGCCTGGATCGAACCAGCCTAGACCAAATAAATTCGGTCCAGTCCTCGCTCCAAGTTTTTGGCTTGTTCGGTTTTTGGTCCAGTCCTGAGTTGGATCGAGTACACCGGCAGACCAACTTGAGATCGACTTTTATTTTTTTTTTTTTAAAAAAAAACCAATGTTCAAGCTTTTGTCCAGAACATTTAGGCTTACAATTGCAATACATCTCATTTAGTCATCTGCGTATCACTGCAATTGATATCCATGGCTCCCTTGAAACATTCTCCTCTTTGACCTCTGCTAAAAATTCATCTTGTTGTGCTTCGTATTTTTAAAAGTCTAGCCGATCTTGGCAAGCAAGAAGTTCATCCCATCAAATTATTGAAAAAGCGGCTGAATAATACTGATGATGTTGATGCTTGATAGATATTTGTGTCTTTTCTATCAATTTGAAGGACCCCAATTTGTTTACCATAGTTTCACTATGAGCTTTTCACATATTTTTATCCCCTCCTTTTTCACTTTTTCAAATTTTTTTAAATTTTTGTGTAATATTCATGATTTAGCGTCTCTTCAAGCATTATTTTGCAAGTTGAAATTTGTATTCTTTCAACTTGATTGAATGAGAGAAATCAGTTATTTAAGGTTGGTGGATTTGAGGTTAAATTAGCTATTCAAAATTAATTTTTTATCATTCCAATTTGGAATATTCGAATTCAGTCCGGATTTTTTTGGTCCGGTCCCGGTGTAGATTGACTCTTGTTCGATCCAATCCTCGACCCACTTCTTTCTCTTGATTCGGCCTTCAGTCCAACCCGGTCTGGTTCGAGTTTGGACCGTTGAACACCCCTACATGCTGCAAATGCGTTGGCCACTTAATCACCATTTCATAAAATAAAACATCTACTGCACTTAATCACCATTTCATAAAATAAAACGTTGACGTAGAAATACTGACAGTCACACCAACTCCGGGTATGTATGCTGCCCCTGGTGAAGGATGCCTGAGTATATGTCAACAGCAAAGCCCTCCAAGCAGTACTTCCCCATAGCATCTCTGGCACCATGTTTAGGGACAATATTTATAAGCCCCATTAGAAATTCTGCAGAGACACACCTCCAACATGTCTCCTCCAAGTCAATCAATGTTCCTCATCATTTATAAACAACGTACACAATTAACCCGATAACATAATCAAAGAATTTATATCCCAAACCACTATGATGAATAACACACCAAACTTTCGGTTTCGAGTACTTTCCCCTGATTTTCTTCAATGACTCCACCTCAAACTCTACAAATGGGGTTGTCAAGTACACTTTCGCAGCCTGCCAACCACAAAATATGGGGGCTTGTCATTATCCCTGGACACTCCAAGTGCAATGCATCAGCACAAGCTAACGATGGAAGCTTTCTCTGTGAAAAATACTGGGGACTCAATCAACTGTGCTAGGGGATGTGTATGTTCCATGGCCTGGACGCTCTAATCCTGAACCATCCTACAATATAGAAAGCATACTGTCAAATAAGGGCCAAAGTAGTGGTCATTCACACAGAAAAACAAAAAACTAAATTGAACGACATAAATACATACACTTACATGCTTGACTTGCTTGCCCATACCACCTCGAGTAGAAACCTTACACTCCATGTCCCCTCTACGCCGAGTATTCGGGTTTACATATGGGGACTCCTAAAAACGAGTAGCTCTCCTAGTTCGAGACCTTTGCTTACACCAGTCGCTGACTGTAGATTATGGCTTGGGCACTGTGCCACCGCTGGACAGCACCGCCACCTCCTCTTTTGACCCACACCTACTTACTGCCTTTCCCTGCCCCAGTCTATGCTTTTCCTATCCTAGCCTTCAAATAGGAATCCTTATCTATGTTTCCATCCCCAAGTAGCTCTGATCCTCCCCATTAGTTGGCACTGGGACAGTTGCATCCATAATGTCAGTAGGCTCCTACACACTAGCCACCTCAGCAATCTAATCCTCTTCAGTACACTCCGGCGCTTCCTCCATCTTATCACCCTCATCGGAGAGATGCTCTCCATCGTCATCACTGGCGAAAGAATCAAGATCAGTCATGTGCACATCAGTAGTTGCCTGCACAGTCTCACCGGACACCTTAACATATAGCACTGAACAGATGACTGCTCAACATTGAGCACCTGAACAGTCGGCTCTTTAGCACCCGCCACCTCAACAGCCGCATCCACCACAATCAACACCTTAACAAGCATCTCCTCAATAGGCGACATCTGATGAGGTGGTTGTTCTACATAGGCCACCTCAACAGTCGAGTGTTCAATAGCAGGCCTATCAACATCCACCACCTCCACAGTCGCCACCTCAACAAGCGGATGTTGTACAGGTGGTTGTACAACACGGGGCACCTCAACATCAGACACCTCAATAGGTAGGTCCTAAACAACTACTAGCTCAACAGTTGGCTGCTCAAGAGTGGCAGCCTCTTTCGCACTTTACGGCTCATGATAATGTTTACTACCCACCTGTCTCACTTTGCCATTCCCTGCCATCTTCGTGCATACCATCTGTACCACTCATCGTTCTTGACACCCCACCCAGATGATGTGCAGCACCACCATCATCATTTCCTCCATCATATGCACAAATGACTTCATACGTTTGTAGTCCACCCTCTAGAACACATCATAACATATCCACCTTGTTCTCTAGTGACTTATGGTTCTCCTTCTCTAACCGCAAGTCTTGAAGGACACGTTGGAGTCGCTCCTCATATGACAACACCCCTTGAATGTAGCAAACCATCAAAATTTATTCATGGAATGTACTAACTATAACGCAACTGCAACTACAAAAAGTCATGCATTACCTCCCCATCTTCCAAATAGTACCTGCTCTCATTAGTCTCCAAAAAATAGGTTACAATTTGCTCCCTCTTCTCCTATTCTATAGGATACAACATTGATATAATCTACGAATGTCCACAATTTCCAAAATAAAAATATTTCATAACATGTACAACATTTTCCAAATCGTTGTACCTGTCTTCCAAACAATGACTTACAACATATTAACCCACACCTCTCATCTTTCACTCTGACTAGACATGCATGTACATTGTAATGCCCCTCGTGATCCACTAAGTCCCATTGGCTATCCTGGGAAACCTAATCTCAATATGGTCAAATCACACATGCGAATACAACACACATTATACGAAACATACAGCTGTAAACAATCAATACACATTTACATTATTCTGTCACCAATCTATAGATGGCCTGCTTCTCAGCCCATTGAAGTTTCGCATGTGACACTGCAACATCGACTTCGATGTCATAAATTCTACCCCTATTTTCACAACCAATCCTTAGTACATCATACAATAGCATTATGCAACTCCACCATTCACTACTGCCGATACATGTACATATAGACACACAACTATACACATACGTACATGCATTCAAATAAGTATATACAAACCTAAAGAAGGATAGCACAAGTATTCAGCTGCACCTCATTGACAGGTCCCAACAACTTCAACTGGAACTCATCCAGTAACTGCATAAGGAACCGTCGAATTGCCTCTGACCATGTGTACTCCCCCAAACCCTGCACATCATCATGGGCTCCACACAGCAGGTCGCCTATACAGTGTTTGGGGAAAGAACGATTCGCTTATAATTATCCACACAAACGGCTACATCTACAGCCGATGGTATCCGCATGTCCACATTTTCATCGCACAAATTAGACATTGTGTAAATGTAATTCACAGAATAATTCTTCTCGCATCTTTCTGACACTTTGACTTTCCTTTGTTCAAAGCTACTATTTCATCCATGCACTCCCTCACCATCAAATTCTACCCTCCTCTCGGTGGCTGGTAGACCTATCATCAATATCATAGCAAACACAGAAAAGGGCACCAGCCACCCCCTTTTTCTGAATGACCTGCTATATGGAACCCATTGCGCAACAAGTGCAAGAGCCACTAGAGGAAAAACTGTCTCTCCACACTTAAAATTGTATTTACCCACGGACATATGTGCAGCAGGTATTCTTCGCTGCACTTAAGCTAAGCGTGTCAATTGAAAGAGTGGCGAAATATTCCTTGCGCTTGATATCCGCGGCAAGGGTTACGTTTCCCACACTTATAAGCGTGGGGAATAATGTCTTTCTCCACTTATATATATGTGGGTATTGTGTTGCACATATAAGTGTGGGAAAATTTAGCTCATTGTGAACATCTACGCTCCTTGTCACTGCTCTTATAAGTGTTGCAACTTGAACCTATTCAACTAACTTTTAAACAACTAACTTTTGAACGAATTCGTAAATAATTTGTCGGGAACTTTTTTAACAACTTTTGGCGCCTTCAATAATTTTGCAATTTTTGGTAATCATATAAACCTTCATAAATTAAAATTTTTGAGCAT
>NCQV01029607.1:1351-13082 GCA_002740545.1 Lophocereus schottii
ATTCCTTATATATGCATGTATGTTTGGGGGAAAAAATCAAAAAGATTTTCTATTTTCTTTCTCTTTTTCTTTTTCTTTTTCAAACATTTTATGGGCATATCTTCTGCAAACCCTTACGAGACCACACTCGTCCACTAGAGAGAACTTAGGGGTTTTAAGTGCAGCCGTAATTCCCACAAAAGTGAGTTAAGTGTCTTACTTAGATTTTTTTCATTTTTCTCAAGGTTCAGCAAAGTTTAGGTGTGAGCGTATTTGTTTGACCACCGAAAGTGTCAAATTACGTACTTCTAATCACTTAGTTTTTTATCGTAATCGATATTGTTTTTGACTTTTATTTGTTTATTATTTGATTTTTGCAGGAAATAATGTTGTGATGAAAATCTGATTGATTGGCCTAAGTAAAAGGAGAAGAAGAAATAAGGGGGGCAAAAAGAGAAGAACCCACCCCAGAAGAGAAGCCCAGTTGCAGCCTCCTAGCTTCTCAGCTCCCCGCTTTCCTTTTCTCAGCAGCCACAAATTGGAAATTGAAGGGAAAATTAGGATTTTAGGTGAAAATTAGGATATGGGTATTATTAGTAAGATAGAAAATTTGATTTTTACTTGGTAATCTTTGTAATTAGGAAATTAGCGTTAGTACAAATAGGGGCTTTAGGAGACTCTTGAAAAGCATCTGATCATCAATTCATCAATCTTCTCTTCTTCTCTTATAGTATTGGTGTGGTTCTTGAGAATTCTTGTAATTTTTAGTTCAGATTTAATTTCAAGCTCTTGTTTCAATATAAATTCCGAGTTTTAGTTATCAGTCAAGCTATTTGTTCAAATATTATTTCTCTAATTCGAGCCTTCTACTCTCAAGTTGGAATTTCTCTACAAATGTTGTCTTTCAAGATTCAAGCTCAAAGGTGACTCTCAAAGATTCAATCTTTATTTATGGATTTCTTGATTATAGCTCATAATTTCTCCTCTTGAGATAACTTCTTTCTTCCTTCTTACTTTGTGCTAGCTTTAATTTAATTTCTTGCTTCATGTGTGGGTTGTATTAATTATACCTTATTTCTTTGTTGTTAACCTTAGTTTCATCTTAGTTTAAATTCCTGATTATTATTTGGAATTAATTCTTGTTCGGCTTGATTAGTTTAATAATTAGATTCTAGTAATTCTACTCAACCCATCTCTGTGGACGATCCGTAAAGTGCTACAACTACGGCTGTACACTTGCGACTTTATTTCACAGTTTTGAAACACAAACAAATTTTCGGCGTCGTTACTCGGGATGGTGTTGAAATTGAATATTAGCTTTAATTGTTAAATCACTTCAAATAATTGTTTAAGCCTAGTCCTTATTTGTTTACTTGATTTAGTAGCTTAAATTTAGAGTAGTTGCTAGAATTGCTTACTTTGTTTACTTTTAGTAGTTTAATTTATTTGTGTTTCTATATTATTTCATTCGTCACCCTAAAAATTTGAACTTTATTGCTTTCAACAAATAAACAAAAAAGGGGAAAAAATTTAAAAATTTTTTTTTAAAAATCATAAAAACAAAGACAGTTCTGATTTCATGAGTGCTTGGGTTATGGATCCTAATAGGAAACACTTGAATAGAGTGCAAACTAACCTAAACAGCAGTGAATCAGAACATGAAATTGAGGATGAAAAGATGGATGAAGCGAGACCAATAACAGTTAATGACATGTTTTATCCACCTAGGACCACTGCACTATCTTGTTTTAATATACCAGCCCTAGAAAATATTATTGTCAAACTTAAACCGCAATATGCCCATATGCTTCCTAAGTTTATGAGTGTAGAGGATGCTAACCTCTTTCTATAAGAATTTGAAGAGGTTTGTTCCATAATGTGTTACCCTAATGTGCCCATTGATATGGTGCATTTGAAATTCATTCTGTTTGCTTTAAAAGATGATGCTAATAAGCGGATGTATAGCTTACCAGTGAACTCCATCACAAACTGGGATGGGTTTGGGTGCATCTTTTTGCGAAAATACTTCCCTATTAGCAAAATGATTAAGCTAAGGAATGAAATTAATCCATTCATGCACCGTGGTTTAGACTGAGTCTGTTTATTTCAAATCATTTATGAAGGTCTTGACCAACAAAATGGGGCAATGGTGGAGTCAATGTGTGAAGGGGGTTTTCTTTCTAAAAGCCCTGCTAATGCTTGGGAATTCCTAGAGGATCTAGCTGAAAAAAATCATGCAATGGGAAACCACTAGAGATGATAGCCTAAACACTAGGTATAATGGGACAAGGGGTGGCATACGTGCTGTGTCTGAATTGAGTCACCTAAAATTTTGATTTGTTACCCTTGAAAATATGATGAAAGAATTACTTCTACCACAATCCCAACCTTCCCAAACTCCTGAAATGTGCTCCCAATGCCATGCATTGGCTCATACTTTGAGCACATGTCCCTACTTTGCTCATCACTTGGCCTCAGGCCAAGAATAGGTGAACATAGCCTACCGACCAAAGAATGATCCATATGCTCCTACCTTTAATCCAGGGTAGCATATTCACCCTAACGTCTCTTGGAGTAATGGACCTAATGCGGTAATGCCTAATTAATACGGAGGGTTACCTAAAAATCCCCCTAAACCATGCCAAGGCCTAATTACCAAGGTTTTTCAAATCGGCCTAGGCAACTAGTTCCCCCTCCCATGGCATCCAACACCCAGACTCAGCCTCCTTTTGGTTATTGTGAATTTAAAATATGAGAGGAGAATTAAAAGTGACATGGAAAGAATGTTGAAGGAAAATAATGAAGGAATTCTTAGAGTAGTAACTAAATAATTCTCCTAGTCTACTATGGCAAATAGGGAGAAAGGAACCATTCCCAGTCAACTTGAGACCAACCCCAAGGGTGGAACCTCCTCTAACTATGCTCCTGACACTTTTAGGAAGCTTAATGCTTTCATAATTTTGAGATTAGGAAAAGAGATTGATAATCATGTGGGGGATAAGTTGAATGAGAAATCTGATATACCCCCTACTATTACCACTGATGATACTAAAGAGTCTAAAGAGGATGAGCCTACAGCTACAATGACCCCACCTCCTCCTAAGACTACTTCTACCACTCTTATACAGGTTCAGAAACCTTTGCTCCCATCCCCAATCAGCTAAAAGGGAAAAAGGATCAAACTCATACTGATAAGATCGGGGAGACGTTCTCCCAAGTCAAAATTAACATTCCCCTACTGGATGCTCTCCAACAGATGCCCCCGTGTGCTAGAGTTCTGAAGGAGTTTTGCACTACTAAGAGGGAAACTGCTGTGCCCAAGAGAGCCTTCTTAGCCTCTAATGTTAGCTCTATTATCTCTAATTCCCATCAAATACAAAGACCCCAGTTGCCCTACCGTTTCCATAGTGATAGGTGACCAGGTCATTCGTAGAGCTTTACTGGACTTGGGAGCTAGTATAAACTTACTTCCATTGACTATTTATCAGAGACTTGGACCAGGGGAGCTCAAACCGTCTAAGATTGTCCTCCAATTAGCCGATAGGTCTACTAGAATACCTCAGGGTGTGGTGGAGGACGTGCTCATTAAAGTGGTAGAATTCATATTTCTTTTTGACTTTGTGGTACTTGATACTGAGAGAGTGCCCAATGCTGAGTCCCATACTCCTGTAATTTTAGGGCGCCCTTTCTTCGGGACATCGAATGCTCTAATTACCTGTAGGAATGGGATAATGAAACTGTCTTTTGGCAACATGACTCTTGATTTGAATATCTTTAACTTGCAAAGACAGCCTGATTGTTTTGATGATACTGATCATTCTACCCTTTATTGGGTGAGTGACTTTTTCTTATGATAAGTTGGAATTTGAGCACGTGCATGAGTTTGGTGTTGAGTATGAGTCCTTCTTTATGGATGACGAGCCTGAGTATGATGTGTTTGACTTTGATACATACTTTGTGGACTTCATAGCTGGAATTACTTCTGCCTATGATACTTCTGGTGTGTCACTTCATCTAAAACCCCTGCCTGACTCCAGAAAGTATGCTTTTCTAGGTTCTAATGATTCGTTACCTATGACCATTGCATCTGATTTGGGGCAAAACCAAGAGGAAAAATTGCTAGACTTACTTAGAAAAAACAAAGAAGCCTTAGGATGGATCTTAGGAGACATCAAAGGTATTAGCTCTACAGCTGTGCAGCATAGGATCAATTTAGAGGATGGTGCTAGACCACACCGGGACCAACAAAGAAGATTCAACCTGACTTTGAAGGAAGTGATTCAAAAGGAAGTGTTGAAGTGGCTAGACCATGAGATCGTATACCCCATTTCTGATAGTGAGTAGGTTACTCCTGTTCAAGTCATTCCTAAGAAGACTGGCATCATCATGATTAGGAATGATAAGAATGAGCTAATTCCAACTCAAGTCCAGTCTGGGTGGAGGGTTTGTATTAACTATAGGAGATTAAATGTATCCACCCGTAAAGACCATTTTCCACTCCCTTTCATGTACCAGATGTTAGAGAGGTTACCTGGACATTCATGTTACTGCTTCCTTGATGGGTACTCTGGCTATACCTATATCTCTATTGCTCCTGAGGATCAGGAGAAAACTACCTTTACCTGCCCCTTTGGGACCTACACTTTTAGGAGGATACCTTTCGGCCTATGTAATGCTTCTGCTACTTTCCAGAGATGCATGATTTCTATATTCTCTATTTTGGTTGAACAATGCATAGTGATTTTCATGGATGATTTTTCTGCATTTGGATGCTCTTTTGATAATTGTTTAACTGACTTAGAAAAAGTTTTGAAAAGATACAGGGAGAAAAATTTGACTTTAAACTGGGAGAATTGTCACTTTATGGTGAAGAAGGGGATAGTATTAGGCCATGTGATTTCTAGTGATGGTATTGAGGTTGATAAGGCCAAAATTGATTTAATTCTAATTTTCTCGCAGCCACCTGTGTGAAAGATGTTAGGTCTTTTCTTGGACATGCTGAATTTTATTGCAGATTTATTCAGGATTTTAATAAAATTACTAAACCCTTGTCGAGCCGTCTAGCTAAGGATATGCCCTTCCACTTCTCTAAGAAGTGTGTAAAGTTATTACTAAGCTGAAGGAAGCCTTAAACGCTGCCCATATTCTGCATCCTTCTGTCTGGGGCGAGCCTTTTGAATTGATATGTGATGCTTCCAACTATGCTGTTAGGGTTGTTCTATGACAATGCATTGATAAGAAACCCCATGTGACCTATTATGCTAGCCACGCATTAAATGATGCCCATATGAATTACACTGTGGCAGAGAAGGAGTTTTTAGATGTGGTATTTACTATTAAGAAGTTTAGACCTTACTTGATTGGTTCTTATGTCATTATTTTTACTAATCATGCTACACTTAAGCACCTTCCTTCAAAGAAGGATGCTATGCCATGACCCAAGAGATGAATGCTCTTACTGTAGGAGTTCGACTGTGAGATTAGAGACAGAAAGGGTTCTGAAAATCGTGTTGCTGACGACCTGTCAAGGATTCTATATACTAGGGGTACTGAGGCCCCTATTTCTGAGTGCTTTCCTGACGAGCAATTGTTTGTGATCCATTCTGACCGTTGGTATGCTGATATTATAAACTATCTTATGACTGATGAACTGCCTGAGGGTTGGAATAAGCATGACAGGGATAGGTTTTTACACTTGATGAAATTTCACATCTAGGATGATCCATATCTGTTTAAATATTCTTCTGATCAAATTGTGAGGAGAAATGTCCCAAACCTGAGATTAGGAGCAATTTGTCTTTTCACCGTGACCAGTCCTGTGGAGAGCTCTTTAGTGGAAAAACAACTATGGGTAAAGTACTTCAATGTGCATTTTATTGGCCCACCTTGTTTAAAGATGCCCATGAATACTGTAGGAGATGCCCTAGATATCAGAAGTTAGGCCGTATCACTATAAGGGATATGATGCCCCTCAACCCCATCATTATTGTGGAGATTTTTTATGTATAAGGTATTGATTTTGTGGGACCATTTTCAATTTCTTTTGGAAATGATTATATTCTACTAGTTGTTGATTATGTGTCTAAGTGGGTTGAGGCCATCCCCACTAGGACTAATGAGGCTAGGGTTGTGGTGAAGTTTTTAAAGGAGAGCATATTTTCGAGGTATGCCATGCCTCGTGCAATCGTTAATGACAAGGGTACCCACTTTAGCAACCGATCCTTTGATTCATTACTAAGACGGTACTCTATTATCCATAGGCTAGCCACTCCTTATCATCTCCAAACCAGTGGACAGGTGGAACTGGCCAACAGGCAAATAAAATGAATTTTAGAGAAAATAATTAATAGGAACAAAAAAGATTGGGCCAACAAGCTTATTGATATCTTATAGGCTTATTGGATGGCCTTCAGGACAGCCTTAGGTATGTCTCCCTATGGGGTAGTCTATAGGAAGCCTTGTAATCTTCCAGTTGAGCTTGAGCATAGAGCTTGGTTGGCTATTAGGACCATTAACTATGATCTTACTGCAACAGATGAGGAGAGGCGACTAAAGTTAAGTGAGTTTGAGGAGATCTGATCTGAGGCTCATGAAACTGCTAGATTGTCTAAGGAGAGGGCGAAGTTGATTTATGACAAGATGATTATTAGGAAGGACTTTTCCCCAATCATGAAAGTGCTCTTATATGATTTGAGACTGCGCCTATTTCCAGGTAAACTTAGGTCCAGCTGGATGGGTCCTTTTGTTGTTACTGTTGCGTTTCCTTATGGTGCAGCTGAGATATAGGATCCTGCTACTAGAGGTAAAGAGAAGGTCAATGGTCAATGATTGAAGCAATTCCTCAAACTACCTGTGGAGGAGGACGTGGTGTGTCTGATGCCCCACAGACCACCCAGTGATTACTGAAGGGTGGTGAGGTGGTTTGGGGGCGTTCAGTGTCCGACCTAGTAATGTTGTTCTGTCCATTATATATGGTGTATATGGTATACTTTGTTTTTCTTTTTGCTTGATACTCCCTTATCCCACAATGTGTAATCTTGGTGTGGCGAAGGGGAAGCTATGCTTCAAAATTTTGAAAAAAAAAAAAGCCTAACAAAAAGATTTTTTATGTAATTTTGGGAAGTTGTATCATCTTGATTAACTTTTTAGCCCTTCGACTTCATATCAGGTTGTATATGGGTACTGTGTACATAGTAGACCATGACCCCCAAAAGTATCATTTCGTATCTCAATTCTAATCATGATAGTTCATTATAACTTGAGTCCAATTCTGATTCGCATAGCACCATTGTCTTAGGAATTTAGCAACCATGGGTGGATCCCCCACTTGTCGATTATCTGTTTCATTAAAAAGAAGGCAAGAAAAATCAAAAATAAAAGTCTTAGAATTGGGTTTGACAAGTATCTCTTTGAGGCATGCGCTACTAGGAAAACTTGCAACCAAAATAATTGAGTCAATAAAGCTGTCAAGCGGGACTGATCATGGTTAGCTGAACCCCTGAGATGATGGTACACTAGCACATCGGGCACTAGGATGGATTCACTATTATAAGGGCTTATGGGGTGAAAAGTTGGTGTACATATGTCATCTTTGGTGGCGAAGAGTTTGATATGTACATTGTGCTTAAGTATGGTGTGATACTTAGGTTACAGGGGTGATTTGTTGATCAAGTGTGTACAGTTTTCCTATATACGTATGTTTGTTTGAGGGAAAAAAATTAAAAAAATATTTTCTATTGTCTTTCTCTTTTCTTTTTCTTTTTCAAACATTTTGTGGGTATATCTTTTGCAAACCCTCACGAGACCACACTAGTCCACTAGAGGGAACCCAGGGGTTTTATGTGCAACCGTGATTCCTACAAAAGTGAGTTAAGTGTCTTACTTAGATTTTTTTCATTTCACTCGAGGATGAGCAAAGTCTAGTTGTGGGGGTATTTGTTTGAGCACCGAAAGTGTCAAATTACGTACTTCTAATCACCTAGTTTTTGTTCGTAATCGATATTATTTTTGAATTTATTTGTATATTAGTTGATTTTTATAGGAAACAATGCTGTGATTAAAATCTGATTAATTAGGCCAAAATAAAAGGAGAAGAAGAAATAGGGGGGGAAAACAGAGAAGAACCCAGCCCAGAAGAGAAGCCAGTTGCCGCATCCTAGCTTCTCAACTCCCTACTTTCCTTTTCTCAGCAGCCACAAATTGGAAATTGAAAGGAAAATTGGGATTTTGGGTGAAAATTGGAATATGGGTATTATTAGAAAGATAGAAAACTTGATTTTTGTTTCAGCAATCTTTATAATTACGAAATTAGCATTAGTATAGATAGGGGCTTTAGGAGACTTTTGAAAAGCATCTCATCAGCAATTCATCAATCTTCTCTTATTCTCTTATAGTATTGGTGTAGTTCTTGAGAATTCGTGTAATTTTTAGTTGAGATTTGATTGCAAGCTCTTCTTTCAATATAAATTCCGAGTTTTAGTTATCATTCAACTTATTAGTTCAAATATTATTTCTCTAATTCGAGCCTTCTACTCTCAAGTTGGAATTTCTCTAAAAGAGTTCTCTTTCAAGATTCAAGTTCAAAGGTGACTCTCAAATATTCAATCTTTATTCATAGATTTCTTGATTATAGCTTATAGTTTCTCCTCTTGAGGTAACTACTTTCTTCCTTCTTACTTTTAAGCTAGCTTCAGTCAAAACTTCATGTTTCATGTTTGGGTTATATTAATTCTACCTTATTTCTTTGTTGTTAACCTTAGTTTCACCTTAGTTTAAATTCTTGATTATTATTTGAAATTAATTCTTGTTCGGCTTGATTAGTTTAATAGTTAGATTCTAGTAATTAAACTCAACTCATCTCTGTGGACGACCCGTAAAGTGCTACAACCACGACTATGCACTTACGGCTTTACTTCACAGTTTTGAAACACAAACAAATTTTTGGCGTCGTTGGCGGGGATGGTGTTGAAATTGATTATTAGTTTTAATTGTTAAATCACCTCATATAATTGTTTAAGCCTAGTCCTCATTTGTTTACTGGATCTAGTAGCTTAAATTTAGAGTAGTTGTTGGAATTGCTTACTTTGTTTACTTTTAGTAGTTTAATTTATTTGTGTTTTAATATTATTTTATTCATCACCCTAAAAATTTAAGCTTTATTGCTTTCAAAAAAAATGAAAAAAGGGGGAAAAAATTTGAAAATTTTTTTAAAATATCATAAAAACAAAGAGGTTTCTGATTGCATGAGTGCTTAGGTTAGGGATCCTAATAGCAAATGCGAGAATAGAGTGGAAACTGGCCTAAACAATAGTGAAACAGAACTTGAAATTGAGGATAAAAAGATGAGTGGAGCAAGACCAATAACACTTAATGACATCTTTTATCCACCTAGGACCACTGCACCATCTTATTTTAATATACCGGCCCTAGAAAATGTTACTCTCGAACTTAAACCCCAATATGCCTATATGCTTCCCAAGTTCAAGGCTGTGGAGGGTACTGACGCCTTTCTATGAGAGTTTGAAGAGGTTTGTTCCATGATGTGTTACCCTAATGTTAACAAGTGGATGTATAGCTTACATGCCAACTCCATTACAAACTGGGATGGGTTTGGGCGTGTCTTTTTGTAAAAATACTTCCCTAATAGCAAAACGGTTAAGCTAAGGAACAAAATTAATGAATTCGTGCAAACTAATAGGGAATCATTTTGGAAATACCTTAATAGTTTCAAAAACCACTTATCTCAATGTCCTCACCATAGTTTAGACTAAGCCCGTTTATTTCAAATCATTTATGAAGGCTTGACTAACAAAATGGGATAATGGTGGAGTCAATGTGCCAAGGGGGTTTTCTTTCTAAAAGCCCTGCTAATGCTTGGGAATTCCTAGAGGATTTAGCTAAAAAAAAAAACCATGCAATGGGAAACCACTGGATATGACAGCTTGAATTCTAGTTATAATGGGACAAGGGGTGGCATACATGCTGTGTCTGAATTGAGTCATCTGGAATCTTGATTTGCTGCCCTTGAAACTATGATGAAAGGATTGGTTCTACAATAATCCCAACCTTCCTAGACTCCTGAAATGTGCTCCCAATGCCATGTGTTGGATCATACCTTGAGCACATGTCCCTACTTTGCTCATCACTTGGACTTAGGCCAAGAACAGGTGAGCATGGCCTACCAAAGACCAAAGAATGACCCATATGCTCCTACCTTTAATCCAAGGTAGCATATTCACCCTAACTTCTCTTAGAGTAATGGACCTAATGCAGTAATGCCTAATCAATACGGAGGATTACCTACAAACCCCTTCCAAACCATGCGAAGGCCTAATTACCAAGGTTTCTCAAATGGGTCTAGGCAACCAGTTCCACCTCCCATGGCATCTAATACCCAGTCTCAGCCTCCTCTTAGTTATAGTGAATTTGATAAATATGAGAGGAGAATCAAAAGTGACATGAAAAGAATGTTAAAAAAAAATATTGAAAGAATTCTTAGAGTAATAACTGAACAATTCTCCCAGTCTACTATGGAAAATAGGGCAAAGGAACCTTTCCCAGTCAGCCTGAAACCAATCCCAAGGGTGGAACCTCCTCTGACTCTGCTCCTGACACTTTTAGGAGGGTTAATGCTTTCATAACTTTGAGATCAGGAAAAGAGATTGATAATCATGGGGGTGAAAAGTTGAATGAGAAATCTGATATACCCCCTACTATTACCGTTGATGATTTTGGAGAGTGTAAAGAGGATGAGCCTACTGCTACAGTGACCACACCTCCTCCTAAGACTACTTTTACCCCTCCTATACAGGTTCGAAAATCTATAACTCCTTTCCCCAACTGGCTAAAAGGGAAAAAGGACCAAACTCATATTGATAAGATTAGAGAGATGTTCTCCCAAGTCAAAATTAACATTCCCCTACTGGATTCTCTCCAATAGATGCCCTCGTACGCTAGATTTTTGAAGGAGCTTTGCACTACTAAGAGGGCAACTGCTGTACCCAAGAGAGCTTTGTTAGCCGCTAATTTTGGCTCCATTATCACTAATCATATTCCTGTCAAATACAAAGACCCCAGTTGCCATATCGTTTCCATGGTAATAGGCAACCAGGTCATTTGTAGAACTTTACTGGACTTGGAAGCTAGTGTAAACTTGCTTTCATTGACTGTTTATTAGAGAGTTCAACTAGGTGAGCTCAAACCTTCCAAGATTGTCCTCCAATGAGCCAATAGCTCTACTAGAATAGCTCGGGGTGTGGTGGAGGACGTGCTTATTAAAGTGGGAGAATTCATATTTCCTGTTGACTTTCTGGTACTTGATACTGAGAGCGTGCCTAATGCTAAGTCCATATTCCTATAATTTTGGGGCGCCCTTTCTTCGGTACATCCAATGCTCTGATTAATTGTACGAATGGGATAATGAAACTGTCTTTCGGTAACATAACTCTGGATTTGAATATCTTTAACTTGTAAAGACAGCCTGATTATTTTGATGATGTGGATCATTCTACCCTTTACTGGGTGAGTCACTTTTCGTATGATGAGTTAGAATTTGAGCACGTGGATGAGTTTGCTATTGAGTATGAGTACTTCTTTATGGACGACGAGCCTGAGTACGATGTGTTTGACTTTGTTACATACTCTGTGGACTTCATAGCTGAAATTACTTATGCCTGTGATACTCCTGGTGTGTCATTTGATCTAAACCCCTTGTCTAACTCCCTAAAGTATGCTCTTCTGGGTCCTAATGATT
>NCQV01029724.1:0-10690 GCA_002740545.1 Lophocereus schottii
GACCACCAGCAAGATTCGAGGCATCAAAGTTGAAGGTGGATTTCATGGGAGAACAAGAATACTCTAGAGTTGTGCCTAGAATCTACATTCTTTCACACTGCGATTTCACTGCTAATTTGACCTTAACCGTCTCCAATATCATCACTGTTGACCAGGTATGCGCCTTAAGGTAATGCATTTTCACCATTCCAACATCATCCTCCTAGTAATGCATTTTACATCTAGGAACACCCTCCTTGTTTTAGCCAATTATCTTCATCCAAATTTAACTTTGCAAGTTCTAAATAAGGTGGCTATCAGACAAAAAAGTTGATCAAGTTACAAGAATTGTGACTTTTGTCCGTGAGCTTATGAGGCTTAGAATCTGAATTTTGTGAAACATTGACAGTTCACTTAGGTTCATTGAGTTGGTTACCACTGTAGTGCATTTCAGATGGTTGCTTGGTTAGTTATGAGCATATGATCTGAATATGCAGTTGCAAGGATGGTATAGCAAAGATGATGTGGTTGCAGAGTGGAAGGACATGAAAGGTCATATGTGCCTAGTCGTTCACTGCTATGTTAGCGGACCCAACAACCTCTTTGTTGATCTGGCTGCTGAATTCCGATACCATATTTTCTCCAAGGAGCTACCTTTGGTATGTCTATCTTAACTCAGAACTAAATTTGGCCGATTGAAGTCAAAAGGAGTTTCTTACTAAGATTATTGGACTGACCGACAACTAATCCAATTTTGAACGGATAGGAGATGTTCTACTTCTAATGTAAACCCACCGGAGTGAGTCCTTTATTTTCTGGTCCAAAATCATGCCAGATGGCCACCAAACCAGACAACCCATTGGCCAGGTCTATAAGACACTGACGTCTAAATCTTCCAACTCTGCTTTCGACATAGGTACTTCAAGCAGTTCTATATGGAGATTCAGCTTTTTTTAAAGAACATCCAGAACTGATGGATGCAGTGGTGCAGGTTTATTTTCACTCAAGATCTCCCAAATATAACTGCATAGAATGTTGGGGGCCACTCAAGGATGCTGCCCAGGTACCATCCTCTGCCTTTGATGTGCATCTGATCAATCTTGATCATTTCTGTATTCATTCATCTCTCTTTTCTCTTTTCTTTTACCCATACTTTCAGAAGGGAGATCAAATCCGAGGGTTATTGGGTGCAAACGAGCAGGATTCCATAGAGCAACAGAAACTGCAAAGTCCCAAGTCCTTTTTCCAAGAATTGTTCACGTCTCTTTTTTGAATTGGTTCCGTTTGTACAGAAAATGACGCAATCATTGTTGTAAAAACATCAGGCTCACCCTTATTACCCAATTTGTCATGACAATATCCCAATTCCTGAGCTCCATTAGTCTTGAATGAAATCCTGGACTAAGATTCTAAGATTCAGGATCGAATGGCTTCATTTATAGACAGCCATTGGTTAGGGAGAGAGTGTTTGAGTTGGATGTTTTTAGCTTTGTGCTTTTCGACACAGACTTCATGAAATGTTTTGTGCTCTGATTCATTCTTAATGATCAATGGCTCATTGGTTCCCTCTGCATTTTGTAGTTTATATACGTATTATCTATCAATGTTAGTCAAGCAGGCTGTTCCATTAGATTTTCTGAACACAAAATGGAAACATTGCAATTGATTTCATGTTTGAAATGGAGCAACAGATGACATGCTCGTAGTTTTTGAATCATCAGAAAGGCAAGTGTATAAGTGGAATGTTGACACGAAGTTAGTTAACGTAAAAGTTTGCGTAGTAGACGTGTTTTATGTATCCATATGGGCATTCTGAATGTGTGTCTTTGGGATATGAAACGAACTTAGCGTCCCAGAAACGTCAACCAATAATTGAAGGTCGCTAAGCACCCTACAGACTTGGCAGCCAGTCTAGTTGGGCGGGTAGTAAGAGTACGGCGGAGAAATACTCCCCGCTGTCCCCATGTGGTGTCAGTAGACCTGGGAAAACTGATGCGAGACTCTTAACCGAATAATTCGGATCCATATTCGATCCAATATTCGAAATAGACTTACCCGAAAGTAGACCCAAAATCCAAATTGACTCGAACTGAACCAAACCTAATCTGAAATTGCCGACAAAGTTGCTTATTTTTGTATGATAAGCTTGTTGAACAAAAAATCTATTGACCCGAATTGAAATTCACTCGATCCAAACCCTCCGAAACTGAAACATGACCCAACTCAAACTTAACCCAACCCGTGCCTGAATCCAAACTCGAACCCGAACGAATAACTCGTTTGCCAGGTCTCTATGTGGGAGCCAAATAGAAAGCAAAGAGTAAGGAGGGGTAAGGTACCCTCCTCCTCGTGGCTGCCCATTTTCTTGCTTCCTAATTCAACGTGGAAGGAGTAAGGGAGCCATTTTACGTATTTGACTTTATATTAAAAATCCAAATATAGTATATTTTCGGTTAGTAGCGACTATAGCTAGTTACCTATAAACACTTTTACTTACTAGAACTCCCAAACAACAGAGTTGTGTTACAATCAGCAAAATCAAAGAAAAAGAATCTAATATTTGTCAAGTGTCAGAGGATTCCATTATGTTCTCGCACAAAAAGCTTACACTTGGAAGTTCCTTTTATATTCTCGTACTTGCTTGTATAACAACTTCCAAAAATCTGACAAATTATTAGTCCAATTGATAGACACATATGTCTAAAATTCTGATGAGAAACAAACTAACGATTACGTACTGATGGCCCAACATAACCCTTCTCATTGTGGGTCCTATTCCAACATAAAAATCTTGTCCATCAAAATATAATCAAATATGAACCAAGGATTAAGTTTTCTGCACTGTTATTATTTGACCTTTTAGAGAGAGAATGAAATGAGAGAGAGACAAATCTCATTCTGTTATTCATGATGATCCTTACAATAATCTTCAAGCCTTTTATACACAATTATGCTGCTAGAAGCTCCTAACAACCAAGCAAAGAAAAGAGCGGGAAAAAAGGCTATACATCATAAACAAACTTGTAACCACCTAACTAACTGAGGTGAACAACTAAAGAACCCTGGTCGTTGCTTGTCAAGGCATACTATCAATGCTCGCCCTCAAACTGGGGATGTATTGGACTCAACCATTCCCAACATGGATAAGAGTTCCTTATGTTGAGTGGAGGGAAGAATCTTAGTCAGAATATCGACTAGCTACGTAGATGTAGGGATATAGGCAAGTTGAAATAGTCCTTTGAGGACTTTGTCTCTAGTGAAATGACAATCTATTTCAATGTGCTTAGTACGTTCATGAAACACAAGGCTTTTGGTAATTTGCAAAGCAGATTAGTTATCACAATGAACAGTCACGGGCTATAGGTGAGAGATACCAAGTTTAGAAAGAAGTTGAACAATCCATGTAACTTCAACAATAGCTTGTGACATAGCTCAGTATTTAGCTTCAGCAGAGCTTTTGGAAACTATAGGTTGCTTTTTAGACTTCCAACTGATAGGAGAAGTGCCTAGCCAAGCCATATAACCAGTAACAAATCTCCTAGAAAAAGAACAAAAAGCCCAATTACTATCAAAAAAAGCCTAGATAATTAAAGGACCACTGGCCTTGAGTAAGATGCCCTACCCAGAAGCACCCTTCGAATACCTTAGAGTATGCTCAAGGGCCATCATATGAGAAGTTTTGGGAGTTTGCATAAATTAGATTAGGGTTTGGACAACATAAGAGAGGTCAAGCCTAGAATGAGTCAAAAAATTAAACTTTCCAATAATAGCTCTATAGTAAGAAGGATCTTGAAGAAGGTCTCCTTTATCAAGTGCAAGTTTTCAATGCAGTGGTAGATGGGTAGCAACACTCCTGGAAGTGGCAAAACTAGTATCTAATAGGAGATCTTGAATGAATTTTCTCTTAGACAAAGAAATGGCAGGTATGTAACTTCAAAACTAAGAAAATAATGCAAATTGCCCAAATCCTTGATACCAAATGTATGATGCAGGTGTTGTTTAAGAAGAGCAATTTCATCAACATTTGAACCTGTAACCAAAATATCATCAACATATACAGCCACAATGGTGACGTGTTTACCAGTGGTCTTGAGGAGTAAAGAGTAGTCACTTTTGGATTGAAGGTAGCCCTGTTGTTGGAGAAAAGTTGCTAACTTAGCAAACCATTATCTAGAAGCTTGCTTAAGTCCACAAAGAGACTTTTCCAGTTTACAAACTTTATTACCAGGATTTGATATGCCCTTATGCATCTTCATGTAGACTTCCTCATACAAATCACTATGTAAAAAAGCATTGTTTTACATCCATTTGAAAAATCTGCCATCGTTGGTAAGTTGCTACAGCAAGAACATGTCTGATAGTGGTCATTTTCACTACGGGAGAAAATGTTTCTATGAAATCTATAACCTCTCTGTGTGTGTTACGTCTGATCACCAACCTAGCTTTATATCCTTCCATAGAACTATCAACTTTAAGCTTAACTTTATACACCCACTTGCTGTTGATGGCTTCCTTTCCAAGAGGAAGGTCAACCTCAACCCAGGTATTATTGGCTTGTAAGGCCTCTATTTCACACTCCATACCCTTAACCCAAAGAGGATCATGTGATGTTTGCTTGTAAGAAGTAGGTTCATAAAAAGAGATGAAGGCTTCTGAATGAACAAGGAAAATAATAGGCAACTGATGCAACTGCACAAGACTACAGAAATGAGATAAATTGGAGGTAGCAAAAGGATAAGATGAGTAAAGGGAAACTGTACTAGAACAAATGTAATCTTGTAAATGTGATGGTTTCTTATGTGGCCTAGCCGTCATTCTTAAAGGAGGGAAATGTTCATGAGAGGAAAGTGGAGCTGGAGAAGAAGGTGTTGTAGTAGGAGAGGAGTGAGAAGCAACATGTGAAGATGAAATAGTTGTGGGAACTATAGGAGGAATTGGTGTGACCAGAGAGGAATTTCGATGGAAACATTGGTAGAGTAGAAGTAAGATCAGAAGAGCTAGATGAAGGAGATGGTGATGAACGATCAAAGTTGTCATAATGTAAGAAAATAGAATATGGCAAGGATGAGGAAGAAGATGTATCTGAGAGATGATGAAAAGGAAAATAGGTCTCATAAAAGTGTATATCTCTGCTAGAGACTACTTTCTTAGTAATGAGATCATAGACCTTGTAGGCCTTCTTACCATGGGGATATCCTAGGAAAACACAAGGATTATACCCCTTGAAGCAAACTTGTCTCTATTGTGCTTGGGTGTAGAAATGAAACAAAGGGAACCAAAAGTTTTTGAGCTATGAGTAAGAAGGTGCACGACTATGTAAAATCTTAGAAGGGGTTTTATAGTGGAGAATAGAAGAAGGCATTCTATTAATGATATAGGTGGCGTCAAAAGGCATCATTCCTAAAATTTGAGGGAGACTTTGGACTGAAAAAACAAGGCTCTGCTAGTTCTAAGTAAATGTTTATGCTTCCTTTCCACAATCTCATTTTGCTGAGGAGTTGCTGCATAAGAAGTTTGATGGAGGATGTCATAAGAAGCATAGAAAGCCATAGCAGAATTATCTGAAAATTCCTGGCCATTATCAGATCTTATGATCTTAATAGTTGCTTGAAATTGAGTATAAATCAAAGAAATGAAAGACTTAAGAATAGGAAAGGCATTGGATTTATGAGACAAAAGATGTATACAAGTTGCTCATGAGTAATCATCAACAATAGTAATGAAATACTTAAGCCATCGTAAGTAGGATGGGCATAAGGACCACAAAGATTAACATGTAACATTTCAAATATTTGTGAACTATAAGAAGCACTAATGGGAAAGGTACATCTATGTTATTTAGCTTGATGACAAACTTGACATATGGAAGTAGACGTAGCCTTACAAGAAGAGATAACATCAATATGCTTCATATTACCAAAATACATATGTCCTAATCTGCAATGCTAAAGCCCTAAAGGAGACAACTGATAAGAAAATGAAAAAGTAGGCTTATTGTTGGGCTAGAATGAAATGCTAGCCACACTGGAGCTGCTGGATTCTTTGTCCACAAGATATAAACCATCACTTTCTCTACCAATTTCCAAATGGCGCTTCATTGAAGGGTCCTGGATATAACAGGTAGAGGGAGTGAAAACAACATGGCCAACTAATTACTTAGCAAGTTTGCTAGCATATAACAAGTTGTAGTGAAATCAGGAACATACAGTACATTATAAAAAAATTAAAAAAGAAGTAAGTTGCATGGTACCACTATGATAAATGTTGGCATGCTTACCATTTGGCATAGCAATGAAAGAGTCTTGAATAAGAGGTGTATAAGAAGAAAAGCATTGTAAGTCTGGGGTATGAAATAGAAAAACAGAAAACCTTACCTGTTAACATAGCTGCATTTGTAAAATCTGTGGGTGCAGGAATATAAGTCTCTAGATCATAGTTGTGCAGCTTAGCAATCAGCTTAGTATAATACTTTGGAGTGAAAGGAGTAGATTATTCCGGCTCAGAAAAATGAGAATCGTCATGTTGAGCAGCAGCAGCGACTTGTTTGCCTCTGTCAACTGGTGCATTACCCCTTTGTCTTTATAGCTTGAAACACTTATCAATAGTATGACCATTATTTATACAATGATTGCAGAAGAGATTTCATCTCTTTGCTGATTAAGAGGAAGAATACTATTAAGAAGTATACTATCATTGTGAATATTGCCTAGGAGGCCACTGTTGAGAATACTACTGAGAGTTGAATTGCTATTGTTGATTGGGCCTCTGTTGAGGAAATAAAATTGAGGAATCTCCAAGTAAAGGGCCATAGTTTTGAATTTCTCTTTGTCTTTCTTCTTGAAGGACCATGCTCAATGCTTGTCCAATTTCAGGCATGGGATGTGCTATAAAAATATTTCCTCTCACAAGAGTAGAATTGTCATTCAACCCCATAAGAAATTGTATCAACTATTGATTAGCAAGCAGTACCAACAGGACATTCAACATTGGGACATGTAGGTATATTTACAAGTGTAGCATACTCATCCTAGAGAATTGTACACTTAGTGAAATAATCTGAGACAGATAAGCTACATTGAGAGGGGTTGTTAAGTTCCTTTTGAACTTGAAAAAAATCTTAATTTCTTGGCTTTGACCATAATGAAGCTCTAACTCCTTCCAATTCTGCTTGGTAGTAGAATAGAAAAGGACACTAGTTGTAATATCTTTCTTGATAGAATGAAGCAACCAGGATATGACCATGGCATTGCATCATTTCCATTGGGAAATCAGAGTCCCTGAAGTTGGTTTAGTGGGAGTACGAGTCACAAACCCTAGTATATGCTTCAAAACCAGAGAAACTTCACAAGATCTCTTCCATTGCCCAAAATTTTAACCTACAAGGGGTTCTGAGGAGAGACTTCAATTCGAATCATCATAGGGATGAAGAAATAGCTCATGTAAGCAATCAAGAGCAATTGGATTAGAATCTATCATGGAAGAAGCAGATGAACTCTAAGATGGAGTGATAGAAAAAAAAAACTAAATTAAAAGAAGAAAACCTAGATCAATTGATAAATCAAAAAAATCAATCGAAGCATTGCCTATCAACCGATAGCAATGAAATAGCTCAAGCAATTGTTGAAAGAAAGTATCCGATTGAAGAAGAAGGAATCAATCAGAAACTTCATAATCTGATGAATTTGTGATTTCAAGAATTGCAGATCTCTATATTGGCTCTAATACCATGTCATAAATTGAGCTTTTAGAGAGAGAACGAAATGAGAGAGAGAAAGAGAAATCTAATTCTGTATTTATGATGATCCTTACAATAGTCTTCAAGCCTGTTATACACGATGATGCTACTAGAAGCTCCTAACAACGAGGCAAAAAAAGAGCGGGAAAAGAGGTTATACATCAGAAGCAAACTTGTAACCAGCTAATTAACTGAATCCGAACAACTTAACAACCCTGCTGGTTCCTTGTCAAGGCATACTGTCAACACACATGCCCAGGCACATAAAAAAAAAAAAACTTTCACATCATCAAAATACAACCACCACCCTCCTAGTGTCAGTTGTGCTTTTACAGTGTTTAGAGATATTTAAATATAGACAACCTTACTTATACATACAAGTAGAGAGATTAATCTCAAAAGACACAAAAAATTTTCATAGAACATTTTATTGAGTTGAAATCTTTTTCGAAACACACTAGGTCATAGCAATATAAAATGTTAATAATATTAGCATAAAATATCTACATCAAGGAGAATTAATTGAAAAAAATAAATAAATAGAGTAAATTTTATTGGATATCAATAATCCAACTTTAAAGATATTGACTTCATGCTTTATAGCACATGATTTGATAATTTTGCAATTTATTTATAAAACGTGGGTGCAGTGTTTGATAATGTGAAGGAAACTTATTATCCACATATAACACATAAGCTACCGTGTTAGCAAATTGATAAGTTGAAGCATATGTGACTTGGTTTTTGTATAAACAAAATAAATATTGGTAATGGCTCGATGATGCAATGATATGACATGTTTATCACATGTAAACTGTCGAGAAGATGAAGAACTATTATTAATTATGATAATTATGTTACAATTAAGGTTATCAAATTGCAAAGTCAAAATATATTATTTGACTCATAATGCTATATATATGTGATATATCCTTAATGTACAACATGTAGTGGGCACTCTTTTTAAACTAGCCGAGATATTGGCATCCAATATCCTGAAATTTGGTTTATTGGCATCCAAAAACCCATAAATAAATAAATGTATACATATTTATTTCAAAAAAAATTAAGTAATTAATTAAATTGCAAAATCATATGAAAGGTAAGTGCAAGTAGGCTCCTAAGCATTGGGAATCAGAGCCGAAATCGCCTGTTCTGGACCCGATTTCAGGTGCCTACTACCCCTAAATTTGAAAACTTTCAACTTGAGTATTGGTTTTTTTTTCCCTGTTTTGATAAGAAATGTTCGATACGTCCAAATCTAAAGCTTAAGATTGAGAATTAATAGATTCAACGCTCTACTATTTTATAAAATATAAAAGTAATTGAGGAGGTATTGTTGTAAAATTATGAAAAAGTATAAAAACATGGATATTCCAAACAAAGTTATCACAAAATACAAAACTTACACACTTTGTGCTAATTAACAACCTAATTCACGACTTAAGTTCTACAAAATCAGAAAAAGCTCTTACGAATACAAAGAAATCAATGAAAAATCTCAAATTAAATGCTAAATATGGGTTCAGCTTACAGTTCCTTAAGTGATACTTAGAACCGAAACCATTCAGACCATTTCTTAATTTTTAGGAACTAGAACCATAACTGTTTGACAAGTTTCGAGGTGCCAAAAATTCATGTTCACCCCTAATACAAAGCATCTAAATAGTAGTGGTGGCAATAAAAACAACAACAATAATAATAATATTGACCGAATGTAATGATCACTTGATTATCTACATTAAGTGGACAGTTACAGATTGATTAATCATGTGTATTAATCTCCTACCAATTTTTTAGTAAGGCTCTGAGAGCATCGAATCCCTTAATGATTCATTCACTCTAGATATCTACGGCCCATGAATGTGAAAGTATATCATGGAGCGATATATTTGTAATTTAGGTATGTGTAACCTATTATCTCACTGTTATAGGTACTTCATGTGTTCATATAATTTATAATGGAAGTAGGACTCAATTGGAACGAAGCATTAGAACTCTTCGAACTAATCGAGGTTGTACACATCTTCTTCACGAAATGAATTCCCGTAGTGTCGATTTTCTTGAGGATAAGTTCCCATGCTTTGGGTGAAATTTAAAAAGGACCTCAATTTGTATGAGTTATAGCAAGACCTTCAACCATCTCTAAGTGAAAGGAAGGATTTGAATTCTGACTAAGTTACAAGGGATGCTACACCTTTTTTATTTGATAGGAGTGGTAAAAATTTATCTATTAAGGAGAATGAGCTTCATGCTCAATCTCCAAATGTTGAAGAGAGTTAGCTTGGGAATGGGTTTTATCGTCAATCTCTCATTCATGAACATACAGTTAGTCTACACATTTAGGACCCCCACTTCCAATGGATAGTTGGAGTAATTTTCTCTCCGTGTTCAGGATCTCACACCTCTTAGAGAAAGGGGGAAGGATTTCTGATCCCATACCTTTTGGAGAAAGGAGGAGGGATTTCTCACCTAGACAGACAAATAACGAAGGTCTGATGAACCAAAGGAGTGGGCATGGAAGAATTTCTCGACGATATTTTTAAGTTGAAGAGAAAATTTTCTTATGTACTTCCTCAGAAGACGAGTGTCCTACCTCTTATTAAAAAGGTGATAGTTTCGCCAACTCACAAAGAGTGAATGGATACCATAAAGGATGAGATGGACTCAATGGCAAGAAAATGGTTGATCCTTCACCTCAAAGCAAGTCTATCGAAAACACATGAGTTTTCAAGATAAGGCGTCAGGCAGATGGTCTGATCGATAAGTTCAAACCCGGCTACTCCTAGCCCTGGTTGTCCATTTGGACTTTGAGATGTTCGAAATGGACGTAAAGACTGATTTCTCAATGCTAGTCTTGAGGAAAAGATTTATATGGACCAACTCATTGGTCTTGTATCAAAGGGACAAGAGGACAAGGTGTGTTGTTGAGTTATTTAGTTTTGATAATGACAAATCCAAGTATACAAATCTGTC
>NCQV01029738.1:352-14932 GCA_002740545.1 Lophocereus schottii
CGAAGGATTGTGATCTAATGGACTACTACTACAATCTTTAATGTCTGAGACAATCCATTTTAGCAGCCTCATTATGATGGATTTGTTCCTTTTCTGCTCATTCATTCATATGTATCTTTAAGGAGTTATGAAATTGGGAATATGCTGCTATTGCTGTTAAATGTTGCCTTTGCTCTAAGTGGTCATCTACTGTGTCCTGTTATTGACGAACTTTTCTTTTCTCTAGATCTGTCTAATTGAAATACAGTCTATAAAGAAAGATGAGTGAAAAACAGCAGTTTCAACTTGGAACCATTGGAGCTTTATGCTTGTCCGTTGTTTCGTCAGTCTCCATTGTCATATGTAACAAAGCCCTTATCAGCACCCTTCGCTTCACGTTTGGTCAGTGACAACATTTCTTTCATCCTTTTCCTTTCTACCTATTATGAATTTGTGTTGTTATCTCTGTTGTGAATTTGAACCCCATGAATGCATGGATTTAGATTACAGTTCCGATTGTCAACTGAGACAATTGGCTTGCCACTTTTACTGTCATTTCAGATCGAAAACTTGAATTTAGATTGCTTGTGTGTAGTCTTAGCAAAAGTGAGATTTATTTGGGAATGAATCACCAATGAGCTATAAGCTATATGGAGGGAAATTCTCATCTATGGCCTTGCTTTATGAGGTTACCCCTTCGGCTATCCTCACATGAAAATTTTATTTACTTCTGTTCTCGAATGGGAATTGGAGTTTAGAGGATATATAAGTTAACGTTACTTGAGCCTTCCATTGTAAAAGGTTGCTATATGATTGAGATTCAAGGGTATTCGAATGCTCACGAGATGAGAAAATCCTTTTCTTTTCTTTGGAGGGGGGATGAAAAATAATAGCGGGAGATTTGTGTGGGAAATAATGGGATTTTTGTTTTGATAAGGAAAATATAATATATATCATTAAAGAAAGAGGACAGGTACAAGAGAGGATGCTGAAAAAGCATCCATAGAAGCTAACCCCAAGAAAAGATTATCCACAAAATCAACAGTATCAATCAAAGAGGAACAAAAAACTACCTCCTTCCAAAAAATAAAATAATGTCTTGAGCCACTTGTCCTTCAACCGCTCAAGCAAAGTTTCGACCCCACCAAAAACCCTATTATTTCTTTCCATCCATCAAATTCAAAAGATGTCGTGTGGGATTACTCGGAAAAAATGGGATATTTTTAATGGGCTTACAACCAAAACAACTTGTGACTTGTGTTGATTCGTTAGGCCAGGTTTATGGAACTCCAAATTGAGCAACCACACCGTGCGATAGGTAAGTTGTTTTTGGAATTTCTGGTGGTTGGGGCATGTCAAGATTTGGCAATGTTTTAAGAGTATACCATTGTTTATTTCCTTCTCCCTTTTTTGGTTAGGTACTCATCATAGGATAACCTTTTTTTACCATTAAGCTTTTTGTTTCCTTTCCTAGTTTCCGAAAACTCTTTGCTTATAGGGGTAAGACTGCCGCATGTGGATCTCCCTGTTACACTATGTAGATCGGATCCATCTGATCTAGGCTAGGAGTAGTTATGCTTTAAGCAGTTATAAATTTTATAGGGGACTATGCTGAACACCACCCAAGTGTACGGGTCCTGATGAGTTCTCTGAGCAGAGTAGTGCAATAAAGCATTGAAAGGAATCTCCTATCACGCTTTTCGATCCCTTATTCCCTTCTAATGACCGCAATGTAATCTTTGGGTTGTGTTGTTTCACATGGTGATTGGAGGACTGACATGAACTTTTAGTGCGGGAAAAAGGGCATTGCACTTGCTATTCAGGTAAGATCAAGCTCGGCATAAGAATGGTTATTTTTCTTTTATGTGTGACGAGTTATTTATTTGGGCTATAGTGGAGCCAGGACTTGCATCCATTTTTACAAGATACATCATACAATAGTGTTTTGGCATTTCCCATTGATATATGATGCCAATAGGGATTTTCCTTTAGCCATTTCCTCTCTCTTGTGGTTATTAATGAGCTCATGAAGACAAGTTTGTGAAGTTTACAGTCGTGCACATTTTCTGTTGCTGTCGTTATTTTAGTGGAGGAGGTACAAGTCGAACTTTGGGCAAAACAGGTGAGTCCAAATTTAAGACTGAATAGTGGGTTCTTGCAATTGACCACATCTATTGATTTTCTTCTCTTAATCCTTGCCTCCTTGGATTTCCTTTTATGCAACTCTTCTCGATTGGCCCATCAGTTTTGTTCAAGTCTCTGCCACTACCCGTGCAATGCTTGTTTCCTTCACATTTTTTAGCTGCCTTTGTTATGCCTAGCTTGCCCATGGTATATGTTTTTCTCCCCCTTTAGATTTTTAACTTGAAACTTTGAAACCTATTTTCAAATTCGTTTATAACCACCATTGAATAAATTTTTTGTATTGTGGGTTTATTGAATAGAGCTTTGATTCTTCTGGTGGTAAGGGTGTGTACATTAAACTTCCTCAGGCTCTGGCAAGATCTTTGCTGGCTGATTGTTATGGTTATTTAGCCTATCGTTTGAAAAAGCACGCCTTTGGTGAGTTGGCTGGAACCTTAGGCAGCCCCAAGTTTAGGGATATTTGGACGCATAATAAGGTGCGCAACTGTGGACTTTAAAAAAGTGCACTTGAGGCACACCCTTAGTTTAAAAAGGCACTAGGCGCACTGAGGTGCAAATGGTTCTGAGGCGCACACTAAGGCGCAAATGATTCCGAGGCGCGAGGTGTGAGCATCGAGGCGAAGGCGCACGCATCATGGATGCGAGCCGCTCCTTTACACAGAAATGCCTAAAATATACTTTGCACATAGATTTTGCCCAATTGAGTTATATGATTGTATCAATATGGAATTAGATGTCAATATAAACCGTCACAATGTTAAGAAGTTTGTAAAATAGTCTAAAATATGGTAAAAAGTAAATTATATTGTTTAAATACAAATCAAAATGTTGATAAGTAACAAACATCCTTGCTATAAGTTTTTAAAGGAAAGAAAAAAAAAATCAAACTGAGTGAAAGGAAAGAAAAAATGGCTTCTTTAACTCAGAAAAATATAATAAAATAAAAAATATGGCTGATTCTTTCCTAAGTAAAAGATAAAAGGAAAAGGAAAGAACTTTACACAATGTAACAAATTAAGACTACAGGAAATCTTTACTAAATGAATGAAAGAGGAAATAATGTGCACAAATTCTAACCTAGCCCCTTCCTATCTAGACTTCTAACGACCCCCCACGCATCATTTGAAGAAGAAAGCTGGTAATCGGAGCTCACTACACTAATTCTAGTGAAGATCGACCACCGGAACAATATGAAGATGGACACTCGACCCCCTTTGGCACCATTAGGTCTCCATACTTGACAGTTCGAAAATTAGGGTTTTTTTAATCTGAGAGTTGTCAATTGCACGAGGCACTATGCTCGAAATCGCGATATAAGACTTAGATAAGTGTTAATTTTAACAGATTTGGTGATTTGAATGGTCAAAAGTTCTCTTCTTTGTCTTATAGCTTCACTTTTCAATTAAGATGAATAAAGCTCTCGCTTTGGTCAGCGCGCACCTTAAATTGAGTCGTGCTGAGACACGCGCCTTACGGCACTTCAAGGACTTACCTCGCCTCACCCATTGTGAGGCGCCACAATTGTTGCTCCGGCCTCAGTGTGCCTAGGTGTGCCTCAGGCACGCTTTTTTAAACTAAGGGCACACCTAAGCAAGAGGCGACCAGGCCGACACATTAGATGACCCCAAGTGCAGGGAATTTGGAAGGCGCAGGGAGGCGTGGGCCTAGGTGAAGGCACGACACTTTTCTCACCTCATAGCGGTTCATGTTGGTAGAGAAAGAGTTTTGCGAAATTCGTAATCAAATGCGAAAATTTCTTCAAATTAGAACTTACCCAACTGACAACCAACTGATTTGAGTAGAAACCCCTATTTAATTGCATCAAATTGCTTGGAATTCCCCTAATCTTCAAAACCCTAATTTTGGGAAACCTGAATTTTTCGAAATTCTAATTTATCTTCGATTGGAGGCTTGTATTGTGGTCTAATCGAGCTTCCTTTCTCAAGCTTTTCCGGCGGGCCAATCTTTACTCTACTCCGGCAAGTTTGTGTTGAACCGCTGATCTCCCCATGCAGTTTTAGGTCTTTGAAAAGTGGGCACTCGGTGGGCTGCTGATTACTCTTCTCTCTCTTTGATTTTATAATCCATACTCCATAGTAACTAAAATAGCTGCTTTTTTTTTCTTCGTCTCTTTAGGGTGTTTTTTATTAGGTGAGTGAGAAATAGATGGGGAGATTATTTTTACGATTTGTGTATATTATGTGCATACTTGTCAATTTTGATAAATTTTCAAAAAATTTCTCATTTTTAGCGTTCTATTTTTTTTTTTAATTGAATTATAATATTGTTTTATCGTGTAGAATGCCATTTTGCAACCAACTATAGACTTTATAACGGATGTAATGGACCATTGTATTGATGCAAGTATATAACCTACTTGGGCATAATATATTTTCCGAATAATTTTTTTGCATTTTCTAGAAAGTGTGCTTTGCGTCCTTGAGGCGCCCTTTGCCTTGAGGGCTCGAGGCTCAGGCCTTGCACCTTGGGGCCCTTTGTGCCTCACACCTCGGGACCCTTTGTGTCTTAGTACGCCTCTTTTAAACTAAGGGACCTTTGATGTGCTTATGAGTAGCTGGCAGGGTGCTATGTTTTACATGCCTTATAGCAGCTACAAATTTTTCTTCTTTATTGGGGGTTCAGAGCTTTGGTAAACAAACCATCAAAAATGGTGAGATTCACCATTTACTCTTACGAAATTCACAGATGACAATTTCATGCTAAGCGCTCGATAATTGTACTGCATTTAATTAAGTTGGCGATTGAAGTCTCTAAAGTTCCTAACTTGTGTTAGGAATAAAATTCCTAATTGAGTGGAGTATCTTAGCAAAACCATGTAGAAATTAGGATTTAGATATTCAAGAGGTAAAAGCCAGAACAACAACACGAATTTATTGCAGAAAATCCAAAACAGGAAAAACCAGGGTAGCGATCCATATAACGAACTAAAGAGGGATGTGCTCAGTGAGGTCTATATAAGGGAGATTAGGAATCTCATAAACAAACTCTCACAAAGAACGCTTTTTCTAAAGGGGAAAGTGGAATCAAAGGGAGAATCTGTTGAGAGAGCATGAATCAGGCATACCAAATGAGGTTAACCTAGTATATATGAGACCCAACAGTAACCTAGGGGAAATGCCAGCCGTACAACTTGAGCCTTGGATGCCAAGCAACAATATCACAAAAGGGACCCTATAAAAAAATGTCACAAAAGGGAAACTGGGGTTAAATTTAAGTCGGCGTTGCAGAGCTGTGTCACACGGCCCCGCGTGAGACCGCATGGGCCCCCCATGTCTGGAGGCTGCTGGGAGCACTGCAAACTGCAGCAACACAGAGTGTTTAACACGCAGGCCGTGTACAAAATGGGCTGGACTTAGCACGAAACATGAATGAGTGGGATGTATCCTTCTTGGATGTGTGCGCGTTGGGAGGGGGTTTGGGTAGAGGCTGAAAATTTTGGCTTTATTTATTGGCATCTGTTCAATTTTACTGGCTCATGAAATTTTGTTCACCCTCATCCTCACGTGATATGCGACACACGTTGAGGAGTTATCCTTTGTGGATGTCCAAGAACCTTACTTGTGGTATAGTAATTGCTATGTTGGTGTATTATTATTGTGGATTTTTGGAATATAATAATCTCAACTTTGGGCTCATGGAAACAAATAATCGGACCTTAAGAAATAGCCTCCAGCACCCTGAAATTTTAGGGTATTTATTTGAGCAGTGTAGAGGTCGTTTTATAATGTACTTTATTGGCAATGTGAACTTCAAAATAAATCTAGGCACTTGGAATTTCATATGTTTGTTTAAAGGTAATATCATTTGGAATTGCCTCAAAAATACAATCTAAAATGACTCTGTACTACTGAAAATAAATATCTTCAAAGTCGGATTATTTTTTCTACCACCCCAAAGTTCAGATTATTATATTTTAGAAACCCTTGGATATAGTCCGATATTTGAAGGGCATGATTACTCACCGCAAAAAAAAAAAAAAAAAAGAAGATTACATAGAAGAGCATGAAGGTGTGATGGTTGTTGTATCTTTTATATACATGGTGACATCCGCTTTTTATCCTAATATAATTTTTGAAGGATAAAAAGATTTTTGAAGTTAATGCTTGCATCTTACCGTCAAAGGTAGATTTTTTTTCACCGCTGTATAAGCTCTTCTTCATTCCTTGGTTTTGCGTGCTTTGTCATGCTTGATGACTAGGATGTTGAAGTGAATAATTTTTTGAGGTTTGCAGCTACTACGTTGACCAGTTGGCATCTTCTAGTGACATTTTGTTCACTTCATGTTGCACTATGGTTGAAAATGTTTGAACATAAACCCTTCGATCCACGAGCTGTGATGGGATTTGGCATACTAAACGGAATATCAATTGGACTACTGAACCTTAGCTTGGGATTCAACTCTGTTGGTTTCTACCAGGTACATTTCTTTTTGTCTTGCTAAATCTTTTTATACAGAATATCTCCCGCTGTAGGCACTCCTCCTTTTGTGCGTAGCCCATCAGAAAATGGAAAAAAAAAAAAAGAATCGAGAGAAAGAGACAAGAATTATTGGGAGAAAATAAAATTTGCTTGGACTATGCTGTTAAAGGTCCTAAGCTACATTGTTAGACAGATATTCCAGGGACATGTAGATACTTCCGTTTAGTGCAGACTCTGTTCTGATCAGGTTTATTTGTGCTGTACAGATGACGAAATTGGCCATCATTCCTTGCACTGTACTTTTAGAGACACTCTTCTTCATGAAGAAATTCAGGTCAGGATGATCTTTGGCAATGTTATTTCTCTGTTTTGCTCTTTTCCAACAGGGGACGCTTGCGTAAAATTATTAATTTAATTAAGGGACGGATGCCTTAGTTTCAACAATGACTGCCTTTTGTGATCCTTCTATGATCAGTGCGCTACTAATCGGAATTCTTTGGGTGCGCCTCGTTAGGGGACTTGCAATAGGGGGAGCTCCCCTGTTGCAAATGCTCTTAGAATGCCCTATTGCTTCAAAAGGTGTTTCTTTTTTCCGCATTTTTTTAAATTTTCCCTCTATTGGCAGTTGAGGCATTGTACATTTGTTGCGGCTTCTTGAGTGTAGATTTCCTGTTTTTGTGGCTGTGTCTAGTGTCTGTACTTCACATTACCATATGGTTTGTTCATTGAACAGAACAAGATTGTAACTTTAGTCCAAGTTGTTGATTTGATGTTTCTGAATAAAGTCCAAATATTGAGACCCCCCCCCAAAAAAAAAGAAAGATGTGCTACTTTCATTTTGCCCACTTCTGTAGTTTTCAATATGATTACATGTTTTAATCCCCCCAAAAAATAAAACAAGAACACTCATTATATGTTTTTCTGTAATTATACAACCTTGATAACACTTGAGACTAACACTCAAGTTTGAACACAACAATTTTATTCTCTGGCAAACTCTGAAAAATAAAATAGCATAGTGGGATATGTAAATTATTTTATAACATAATAGGATCATTTAATTATTTTATATCCCAGAATTGCTTTTAAGACATAATTGTCGTATGATATTTTTATATTTTCATGAGAAGAGTAGTATTTTTAAGTATAATAGGAAACCAGATTATATTCCTTGTCGAGTAGCTTAGTAGTGAGAATAGCCCTATTATGCCTTTTTTTTTTTTCATAGTTTGATATGGAATAAAATCAGTTTGTGTTTACTGGAGAGGTCCTCCATCACTAATTGTATCCAGGCCTAGAACTTGCTTAATGCTTCATATTGCAAGATTTCCCCAGTCCCAATTTGGCGAGATCCATTCTGGGCTTCTTGTTTCTGTTGTTTATGCTTGGTTTCTCAACTTCATTCTCATGCTGAACAATAATTATCTGCTATGTTATTGTGTGATGCTGTATTAATCCTTTGCTGATGTATTGCAGTAGGAGTGTTCAATTTTCACTTGCCATCCTCCTTCTGGGTGTTGGCATTGCAACCATAACTGATCTGCAGCTCAATCTTCTGGGTTCTATGCTGTCAATGCTTGCTGTCCTAACTACTTGCATTGCGCAGATTGTATCCTCACATTAGATCTTTTGCTAATTTATATCTTACATTTGTTTTAGGGTTTTTTAAAGACTTTAGTGACCTAGAAGATAAATCGTATTTGGCTGTGCTCTTTTTTCTAGTTTTTCAACCTCCAAAAATTTGAATGACTTATATACCATCAAATTGTCAATCTTCCTCAATTGTCATATCTTGATCATCAATGATGAATATTACGTTGATGTGTTTATTGACTTCTTGAGTCAAATTGGAATATTCAATTAGTATTAAGTATAATAGAAATGGTTTGTCTTATGAGCTGTTTGGGGGAAAGGCTGCTGCTACATCTTTTCCTGTTTTTAAGGTTGATGACATCATCCTAGCCGGCGATTATCTCCGCATTGGCCAGAGGCAAATGTTCCTTCTTTCTTACCTCTTTATCTTTTCCCCTGCCCTCTCTGCTGTGTTCCTCCTTGGGTGAAGTTGGTGCATTTCCGAGTCTTTGGAGGTTCAGCTAAGGTCCCTGGAGTGTTGGCCTTGAAAAGTGTCAGCATCCTCTTTACCTTTCTGCCTCTCCTTTGTAGCACGATTGCATTTATGGGAACTTCATCTTAGGTTGTAGTTTTGAGATCGTCAGGGATTTCTGTCTCTGAGGCTTAGTTAAGGTCCACACCAACTTGTATCCTCAGGATCTGTCAGCATGCTCTTCACATGTCTGCCTTCCTCATAGAATCCTAGCACTATCTTCTTTCTCTATATGCCTTTTTCTTTCCTCTTTAATACTTTTGGAAGTGTAAGGACTTCTGTGTATCACTATCCGGATTTGGCATTGCATTTTTAGTAGTTCTTACCCTTCTAGACTATACTTACGGGCGCTATGTGTATGCGCGAGTGCATGTTCGCACACCAACACACAGGTAGAGGTGTGTATATATGTGTGTGTGTGTAATGAAAACTAGGCCTGTGGTAACAACAGTAGCAGCAACTCCCAGTATAGCTCCCACTTTTTTGGGCTGGGAAGATTCAAATGCAAGCAACCTACCCTCGCAAACATATCTCAAGTGGATAGACTGATTCCAAGAAACCCTCAAAATCTTAAATGTGAGCCATCCAATCTTTATATGTGTGTGTGTACATTTGTATGTTTGCGCACGCACACATACATACATATACATATACGTATGTACTTATGTGTATATCTATACCTGTGCATATATACGCATACACACTCACTCGCTTTCTCTAAGGACGGATGTTCTTTGGGATTAGGTAGGATGAAGTAGAGATTCGTAGGCTGACGACGATCGATGGTGCTTGGATGGTGCTCATCGGAGCTACGTAAGGCGAAGACCATGGAATGGGTTGGGGTACGCACGACAAATTTTTAATGTAGGCCATTGAAACGTTGATCTTGATGCTCATAATGAGAGTTCTCATAACAAGTGAGCTCTAAATCAAGGGGGATTGGGCGTTCTTCAGCTTATGGTTTTCCGTGGAATTTTACTTTGAAGTCTTTTTCTGTTTTGGAAGTCTACTTTTTTAATTTAGGAAGCTTCTCAAAGCATGATCTTAACTCGTGGTAACTTACAAAAGGGGGAAAAATATTGGTCAATAGGTGTTCTATGCGCAAAGGCGATTTCACACCCCATGCCATCTACTCCTCCATTGCCCGGTTGCTAGAAACATAGCTTGGAGTTGTTTAGGTCTTCATTGGGTGGTGGGTAGTGTGGTGAGACATCAATTACTGGCTTGAGAAGGGTCTTGTGTTCCTTTTCGATTGATGTGGTTGATTTGGAGGATAGCCTATTGATGCGGATGGAGAAGAAAGAGAATATGTATGATATCAGGAATCTAGGATTTATTTTAATATTTGGAAACTTATCAAATTTTGATATTTTTATGTAATTTTTGTAGGTTTATTTATAGGCTATTTTAGATAAGTCGATAAGGATATTAGGAGTATTTAGGTAATATTGAGTTTCCATTCTATATAGGTTTGGTTTAGGTAGTTTCCTAGTAGAATTCTAAGTCCATAGATGATTATAAATAGATGATTTGTCTCAGGTGATTTTTTTTTTTTTTTGATTAGGAAAAGAATGAATATATTCCATTAACAAAAGCATGGATGCAAAGTTTGCATCCTACAAAAGGCTATACACATCCTATATGTACACTATCCACAAAATTGAATGAATATTGATTATTGAATGAATATTGATTTGAGCACAGAGATGCCAATCCCTTTCTTCCCTCTTTCTCTCTAAATTTCTCCCTTCATCCCTTTTTCTCTACACGAACTCGATCAACTTGGTATCAAAGCAAGTTTTCTATTCCTAGCCAACCCTCCTTGGTTTAAAAGGCTCGAGGCCATTAAGGTGCATAGGGGTCCCAAAGCGCAAGATGGAAGGTGAAGATGCACGCATCATGGGTGCAAGGCGCACTTCTATGCAAAAGTTTTTATGAGTCTTTCACATTTCACAAAGCATATTTTGCAGAAACAAGTTAGATCAATGCATTAAAAAGTGATTAGATGTCAATATAACCACTAACACCGCAAATAACCTTAAGATGTGTTATCTAATCATCGTAGTTCCCCCAATACACACACTTGCTGTACAAGCATAGCGCACCTTTTAACTTCCAATGAAAGAAAAGAAGAAAAAAGGTAAAGAGAAGGCTAAGAAAAAGAAGTAAAAGGGGGAAGATCTAGCCTCGTATCATTGAGGCGCACCTCATCCCTCTGAGGTGCTAAACTGGTAGCCTCATGCCGAGGCGTGCCTAGGTGTGCCTCAAGTGGGCTTTTTAAACTAAGCAACCCACATTCCAAATTTCACTGCCATCCAACCTAGAAGGTTTGAAATAGTTTTTAAAAAAAAAATCAAAACAAAGCTGTTCCAAGCTTCGAACCCCAAACCTGCCATTGCTGCGTGCAATCACTCACTGCCGCCGGCCCATCTGTCTTGCCTACCTCGTTCTTTTATTCCCAAAAGTTTTGATCTTTTAACCCAGAAAAAGGGGGGGGGGAGGGGTCTGTCTTAAAATTCGATCTAGAACCCCAGATCTGGTGTTTGCTGCTACATTGCTCATGTCCGCAGCACTTTTCTATGCTAGATAATGTGCTGCTACCTTTTTACTGACGTTTGATATTCAAGTATGGTTTATGATGACCTAGAATGTTCACTACATGTGATTATTCATCATCAATTATATCCAATAACAAAAGCATTCTTTATGAAGTGTTCTCACTTTATGGATAAGTGGAAGAGGTCGTGAGATATAAATGATCAGTTGATTTTCGTGCTTGTGTCAAATTTTACTCAAGGAAAGATGCAAGAAGAGCTTTCCATGAACTTCAAGGGAAGTATATATATATGATGATGGTTGTAAGTTGGAATTATGGCTTGTGCACTCTAGAAATCTCCCAAATTGTAGAGCCTATGAAGCTAATTTAATCACTACAACTTTGGAATCTAAGAAAGCACATGGGGTTGCGTCCTATTATCTTGGTGGAAAGTATCCTGGTATTACTAGTTCGCTTCCCCAACTTCGGAGCAATGAGAAATAGGAGGAAGTCATAAGTAAATCTGAGTTTACTATGCAAAGCGCTAATCGAGGTACTAAGATTAGGAAGGAGTCCTTCAACATTGAAATTTTAGTAGCTAGATGAACGAAAACTAGAAGAACTTGACAAAAAAAAATGGAAGAATTACAGAATGGAACTAGGGAAGATATTTTACAATCTGCCAAAAGAATGGATGCTAGGTGGAATGAACTCAGAGAATTGCTTAATAAAGTAGCAAAAACTTGTTGAGTACTAAAACTGAATGCTAAAAAGGTACTAGTAGTACGTGGAAAAGCAAAAGAAAAACTTATTGATTCAGTTTTGACAATTCTGTCAGAGGTTACAAAACTACTGCAAAAATTACTGAAGTTAAGAGTTGTACTCCAGAGATAAAAGTTCAAGCAACTTGCAATGCAGAAAGTCAAACTTTGAACAAGGAAATTGAGCATGAAATAACATATGAGTATGTCTATTGTATTGAATATATCATGGATTCCTATCTCATGGTTGACAAAGACCTGCTTCTGATTCTCTCAAGGTTACTTCTCATGGAGAAAATTCGAAGAATTTTACTTGTGGCTTTTTCTTACATATCGATGTTGGTTTTGTGCTTTAACTTTGTTATTCTATCTCTTTATAAAACTCAAGGACGATTTTTTTTCCGACCGGGGGAGATTGATGCGGATGAAGAAGAAAGAGAATATGTCTAATATTAGGAATCTAGGATTTATTTTAATTTTGGAAACTTATCGTATTTTGATATTTTTTATGTAATTTTCGTAGGTTTATTTATAGACTATTTTAGATAAGTCAAAATAAGGATATTTAGGATTTTTTAGGTAATATTGAGTTTCCTATTCTAGGCTATGGTCTTGATATGTGTAAAGATATTGTCAATGATTCTTACATAAGAGCTATGTTATTTTTTATTTTTTTTAAACTTAGGTCGTAAGGGATTGGAAGTGGATCTTTTCTCCCTCGAGAAACAAAATTAAAGGATTATATCTGATTTTGCCTTTCTTAAAGCTAAAGATTCATTGTGCTATTAGATAGGGTGAAGAATATTCTTCAGTGTCCTTTGGTTTATGGTGGTTTCCTTTTCATGCACTTCTACGTATGGCTTTGTGGAAAGTTTATAGTCTATAATCTATATGTTCCGCCATGGGGTTAAGTTGTTGGAGAAATTTTGCTGAGTAAAAGATGGATGGTTAGGGCCTTGTTGCCTAATTCCAAGGATATGACCTTGAGATTTTGCATGAATAAGAAACAAGGTATAGATTTAAAGCTATACTTTATCTGTTTTCGGTAAATAAGAAATAAAAGTTATACTTCTTCTGTTTCGTCATTCATACCCATTTATGGATGCGATTAATTTATTTAGGTTGAAATGTCACTATGGAGATGCCATTGCTCCCTGCTCTCTTTAGAACCTGCCCTTTTTACTAGTGATGCAAAGAAGGGAAAAAATTGTGGTAAACCGATGTTTCTTGTGAAAAAAGTTTGAAGTACTTAGCCCACAGGTAAACAGGCTAGTATAGGCCCTGACTTCATCATCTATGGCAGCAAGGGATGTCTGGGAGTTTGGAGTAAGTAGTGTGTTTGTTAGAGCTAAGATCTAAGGCCGCAAAGAAGGCAGGAATCAGTAAAGACATAGACTTGGAACTTCTTTGTCTTATTTTCGCAGGTGTTCGTCAACGATCAAAGCTGCTGAACGGCAGAAAAGAGTTGAGAAAGAGGGCTAGGCCCAGGCGTGTTTATGCCTTTGGCCCAGTTGTTTGATAATCGATAGTTGCTGTCAGATTTCCGTTTTAGCAGCTAAGGTTTAGACATAACAAAGCTTGCACTGTCTTTTGCACTTGGGCGCACAGTGTAATTCAACGCCCTTGTTGAGAGTCGCTCTGTGAGACATCCAGTAGTCTCTGACTTGGCCTTCGGAATCGTAAGTCTCAGCCCGTTCCTAGCTTGACTTGCTCCCAGGTTGGCCCTTGCAAAGGATTTAGAAACTGTAGATCATTACTGTTCAACATTGGCAGTTTGCTGCAGCTTTATAGATTTAACTCTCAGTTGCTTGGCATCCTATGGTTATAATTGATTGTGTTATTTGGTATCTTTCCACTTCAGCAAAAGAAGTTAAAAATAGGTCACTATAGTTATCCTATATGTAAGACTCCATTCTGGCTCACGGGCATGAGAGGAGTACAAGAGGCTTCACTGTTCTGGTGGTGTTGAAACACCTCTGTAGTGCATAAATGACAATTGATGAAGACATTGTAGGTAGGATAATGAGAGCTTATATTCTACTTGGAGAAGTTATGTTGATAGTCTTTCTACATGGTTGTAATTGATTTCTCTGTAGGATGGCATGCTTTGCATCCTTTCCCTTTGTGACGCTGTTGAAAAGACTTTTTCCTTGGTGCAAGAGTAGTTGCTGTAAAATCAAGAATTATCTATTTTGTAGACAGTTAAGCGCTTTCTCCCCAGAACCCGCGAAAGCGGGACCCACACTGGGAGTTGTTGTTGTTGTTGTAGACAGTTAAGCGTTTGACACCCTATGCTTAGTATTTTTTTTCTTTCTTTTTCTTCTTTTTTTCTTTTTTGGGGGGGGGGTGGTGGTGGTGCCTGTGTGGGACTAGAAACCAAGCCTTAAATTTTTAGAATGAAAGGCTGAGCTGAAATCAAGTGCTATTCTTTCGTAGAGATTCGAATAGAATATAGAGATTCTTGATTGTCAGGCTTGTGGATGTTCTCCTTTATTGTAGCACTTGACCACTTATTTAGATGACAAATTCCATCCAGAAGAAGTTCAAGGTGTCCTCAACTCAACTCTTGTACCAGTCTTGTCCGTATCAAGCGATTACCTTATTCATCGTGGGAC
>NCQV01029866.1:1075-11943 GCA_002740545.1 Lophocereus schottii
AGCTTGTAAAACCCAACCCTAGCTTTCGACTTGATGGTGTTTGTGGCCGATTTGGGGCTGAATTTGGTCACTAAATTTATAGAGGAGGTCAATGGTGGTGTGGGTGGCCGGATTTCGGCACGTGGGCGGTGAAATCAGGGCGGACAACATGTGTTTTCTGGGTTTATTCAGCTGCGAGAAATGGGGGATGGAGAATGGTGGTGGTTGACAGCTGGTGAAGAGTGGGTAAGGGCCCAGTGGTCACCTTCTCTCGTCGGCGACACGTGGCGGATAGCGGTGAACTCAGACGATGGCGATGGCTGCCCGCGAGAGGAGGGGATGTGCGGCGGTAGAGAGAGAGAGAGAGAAAGGAGGGTCGGGGGTTTACGTGTCTGAGGCCCGAATTCAACCCCCCTTTTTACTAATTTTCCTTTTCTTTTCTTTTTTGTTGCTCAATTAACAATACAGCTAGGTCCTAGTCCCAAACTCGTTAGCGATTAGACTAAACTCAAGTTGAAATATCCTACAACTAACATTTTAATTAAATTCAAAGTTTGACTAAATGAAACGATTAATGATTTTAAAGGCAAGAGTTTGAATTGATTCTAAAAATAAAGACATTCTAAATGACTAACGGTAATAACAGTAATAATAGAATAACGATGTTTCGTTTAATAAAATTTATTGTTAAACATGCACAGTAAGGACATAATATCCTTGACAAAATTAATGAAAATGCAGTTTGACAAACTTAGCAACTGAGCCAGTTAGTCTTCAATAGAAAGAAAGTGTGGCTCTTACAACTACAAATATCATAAGCTAAACAACAAAGTATAAGTCAATGGCTAAAAACATATAGCGGTAACATCACCTAACGATATGTTCATATAATGGGTCAAATAAGCACTTCTCACCTTGCCGATTCCATGGTAGGCAACATGAAAGAATTCATAGCTTTCTTTCAGAAGGGAGTGAATTAACTTCATGAAACTCATTACTAATTCTCATTAGACCTTAATCAAATCATGTTTACGAATATGATTATCATAAGACCACTCTACTCATAATCCTTTCCCAAGTGATTATTAAAGCAAGTCTAGTCCTAGTTTTTCCAACAATGATCTCCACATTTCAATACTTCGATCTGGCATCTAACATACATGGAAAAAGTTGGCCAAAAATCCCACAATAACATTCAAAATTCGAAGACTAGGTTGAATCAACATGCGAGATTCCAAGCGTAAATTGTTTAAAGTAGCAAAATTAATAATATCATTTTCATTTAGCAACCCCTAGATAAAGAAAACTACTCAAACATTATTTACATCAATGAAGCAAACATCCCTAAAATCTTTATCTAAACTAAAGAGACAAGTTAAAGGAAAGAGATAAGGGAAAAGCTTAGCCTATTCGCCAGGATGATGACCTTTCAATCCCTCTCCAATGCTTAAAGCTTTGCATATACCCAAGCAAAGCTAAACTCAACGCGAGCTGACACGAGGAGCTATATGTAGGACCCAAAAGCAAAACAACCACTTCAAGCTAGGCAACAGACAGCATATCATAAGAAAAAAATACCAATCAATAGCAAGAGTAAATAGAGAACAAGACGTTTTAAAATTGGGAGAAGGCGAATGTTTTCGAAAAAGTTTGAAGCCACTAGCCAGATATCAAACTTGATCACCCTCTAAAAATGACAAAGCACATCATGTAAGCACATGAATTTGATTAGTGCTAAATGGATCAATAAAATGTCACCTTTGACAAATTCGGATCACTCCTACGCATGTGTTTGAAATATAGCTTAGTTCATTTAAGACTCTTTCCAAAGATGCAATCTATCATATGCTTGCCAAGGTTCTCAAATTCTCCACCACAAAGAATGCAATGTTCACATAACAATCAAGAGGACTTTACTTGGGTTGTAACATAGGCAAAAAAGGGTTTAAAGAAAGAAATGGACTAACGAATTTGAACAATATAGAGCTATTTAGCTAACTAACTAAGGAGAAACTAACAAGGTACTAAGTGATCATGAAGTTCACCAACACTCCAAACCTCAGTAACACAATGGATGGCCCCCACCAGCGAAATAATAAGTGAGTTAGAAAAACAGGAACTCAAGTTATTCACATTTTCAATGCGAATCACTTAATTTTTTCCTTTTTTGCTATTATTTTTTTCTATTTTTTTCTTTTGGGAAATAAAATGAGAATTACAATTACAGAAATGCATGTGGTCACTAATGAACAACTCACAACCCAACTTATATGTATATATACAACCTGTACAAGAGGACAACTAAACTAAATGGTCAATGTCACCAACCCCTCAACGAACCAATATATGTAACAACCTTGAACTCAATTACCCCCAAAATCACCCAATATATAGATGAAGGGATGCTCTATAGACTTGGCATAAATGTAGGAGTATGTGTTTGGCCAATGATTAATATGAAGAGATGACAACAAGAAAAAGATTATAGACCAACGGGCTAGCGAAGGGGATAATTAGCAGAAGCGTATTCGGCTATATAGCTAAAACGACCTAAAGAAATAATGTTAAGCGGTGCAATTTGTATACACAATTATCTTGTGGTGGACATCATTAGACGGGCCACCATGGAAACAACCAAATTTCATCCCCAAATTAGTGTCAATATCAACATCGTCCAAAGGGTGAAAAGCAAGCGATACTCGTTTAAACATGCAACAGTCACACAAACAACCCTCATAAATAGTATTGGGCTCATCCTTGGCTATGCTAGGTGGAAAACTTTCAACCAAATCTACCTTTGCCCATTCAAGTCAATGGTCGTTAGTAGGCACATAAGTAAACCTATGAGGATCATTTTGACACATATCAACTAATAGCATAAACTCATCAAATGCAACCACATCACATGTATAACATGAAAGAGAAAAAGACCCATTATCCTTAAACAAACCAAATTTAGCATTGTGCTCCAACACATTAAAAGCCAACCCCCCCTAAAATCCCGCACTAGTGAAGAAAGGCCTCCCAAGAATAATTTTGGGTGTGGACATCTTCATCCATATCAACAATCACAAAGTCCACAGGTACATAAAAGTCACCCACGAAGATAGAAAAATCCTCCAAAATACCCAAAGGCTACTTCACATAATGGTCCATTAATTGAAGAGAAATGGTAGTGGGTCTTAATTCTCTTAGGTTCATTCTTTTGAAAAAAGAATAAGGCATCAAACTCAAACTTGAACCAAGGTCACATAAAGCCCTATTAATACTCACATTTCTAATTAAGCAAGGAATAGAGAAGGTACCAGGGTCCATAAGCTTAGTGGGAAGCTTGTTTTGGATCATAACACTACAATCCTAACCTAAAACTGTAGTCTCATACTCATCAATCTTCCTCTCTTTAAGGACATTTTTCAAAAATTTGGCATATGTAGGCATTTGAGACAAAAGCGTCAATAAAAGGAGTGTTCACATGTAATTTTTTAAGAATATCAAGAAACTTTCCAAATTGAGTATTAAGCTCGGCCTTAGCAATTCTTTATCGGAAAGGTAAAGGTAACTTGTAAGACTTCAGGGAAGGGAGCTTAGATTCCTTATGCTTCTCACTTTCACTCTTCTTTTACGGCTCATCCTTACTAGGCAAGGTAGCAACAGGCATATCATGATTTGTCCCACCATTCATCCCAATTCTAGCACCCTGAGGACTCTCTCTAATGGCTTGCTAAAGACAATGCAATTGCATTGCTCTTTAAAGTTAAGCTTAGCCTTGCTAGGTAATCTAGCTAGAGGTACAAAAGAAGAACTAGCTTGTTGGACGACTTGAGATTCCAACATCGTTTCACGAGTAGTAAGAATATCAACCTTAGAGGCTAATTGCTTTATGTGCTCACCTTGTTTTTATTACACCAAAAATAGAGTCTCCGACATACCCTCAAAGTTTGACTTTTATGAAGGGAAGTTAGGTCTTTGAAATCTAGAAGGTGAGGGCATAGCATTGTATTGGGTAAACAGAAGAGGGTCACTCTTATAGGACACTTTAGATGGTTCTTCTAACTAAGATTGTAGGGGTTCGAGTATGGTTCATGGTCCAGTCTAGGTTGGAAGTTATTGACATATGCAACTTGTTCACTAGAGCATTAGACAAAATGACTTCTAACTTGACAACTCAAAGTGACATCGTCAAAAGATCCACAATTATCACAAGGGGGGAAGGATGCATGCATTCACCGCATTAACATTCAAAGATCTAGCCTTTGAGTCAACGCATCCATTTTAGCAGTAGGCAAAGTTAAGGCATCAACATCAAATTTACCTTCATCCTTCTCAGAAGGAGTCCTCTCATTGGACCATTGATAATTTTTAAGTATCATCTCCTCGATGATGTTGTATGCCTCATCTTCCATCTTGTTCATTAAGGTTCCTCCTATTGCCACATATATCATGAACCTAATGGCATGTGTGACTCTGTTATAGAACGCTTACACTATCATCCACTTTTGAAGGCCATGATAGAGGCACAATCATAAAAGGCCCTTAAAGTAATCTCATGCTTCGTATAGTAATTTATCCTTCCATTGACCAAGTGAAGTAATCTAATTTCGTAAGCTCTTCATATTGGTAGGAGGGATGAACTTAGAAATAAAGGCCTTGGTAAGCTCATCCCAAGTGATGATGGATCCGAATAGTAAAGAGTGAAGCCATGCCCTCACTTTCTCCTTAAGAGAGAAGGGAAACGAGTGGAGACAGATCGCATCATTGGAGGCGACATTGATCTTTATTGCACGCACGTCTCTGGGAAAACTGCAATGTGCAAATTTGGATCGTTCATTAGGGTTTCATTGAATTGTGATGGTTGCACCGTAGACATGAGCACTAGCTTGGGCTCAAGATTGTTAGTGGTCACAGGCAGCCTAGTGATGCTTGGGGTGAGCCCCTGAACACCTGAAGTGATGTAGTCCCCAGGGGTCATCCTTTGCTCATTTTCATAAGCCATAATAGGTGTTGAGTGGGAAGCTGCTTAATCTTCTTCAACCTTTTGCTGCCTCTTCAATTTATAAAACTTTTGCTTGATGTCAGGGTTAGGCTTAAAGAGTGCCTTACAACTATGCAAATTGCGCATAAGAGGGAAGGCAACCTACATAAAACCATAGCACACCAAAAAGAGTAAAATGAAAAATCAAAAGGAAAATAAAAATGCTTAGTTGAACTTCAAACGGGTAGCTCAATATCCGAAACTAGGCTCCATCAACGACGCAAAAAACTTAATCGCACTGCGCGTGCACTGGTATTATAGTATAGATCAAAGTCGTCTCATAAAGACCATGTTGAATTAATAAGTGTTCCTTTGAATGATTTGCTAAGCAAAATCAAGATTTGATTTAGATTATAAATATCAAACCCTAAAGAAAAAAGTGTTGCTTCAAAAGCTAAAAACATCTAGGGGTAGCATCACCTAATGATGTGTCAATCTAATGAGTTAAATAAGCATTTCTCACCTTGCTGATTAATTCAATGGTCAATAACATGAAAGAATTCACAACTTTCTTTCAAAAGGGAGCTAATTAACTGAATCAAACTAATTACTATTCCTTATTAGACCTTAATCAAATCAATTTTAGGAATATGTTTAACATAAGACCACTCAACTCATAATCGTTTGTTAAGCGATTATTAAACAAGTCTAGTACTAGTTTTTCTAACACCGATCTTTGCCTTTTAGTGCATCGATCCAACAGCCAACATATATGCAAGAATTTAGCCAAAAATCCCATTGTATCACTCAGAATCCTAAGACTAGATTGAAACAACCTAGCAAGATTCCAAGCATAAATAGTTTAAACTAGCAAAGTTAACAACATCATTTTGGTTTTGCGACCTCTAGATAAAGAAAATTACTCAAACATTATTGAAATCAACAACACAAACATCTCTAGAATATTAATCTAAACTAAATAGAAAATTCAATAGAAAAGTTAAAGGAAAGAGAGAAGATAAAAGCTTAGTCTGTTTTCCTCAAAGATGCTCTTTCAATCCTTCTTCAAAATGATTCCAAACCTTGGTTGATCTCATTTCTTTCCTTGCTTCAGCTTTCTCAGCGGATGCATTTGGATGGTAAATGATGATGGATGGTGATAGGATGATGGATAGATGCATAAGGAAGGTAGGAAAATAAAGCTTGTATCACAGAAATCAACCGTGCTAATGTCCAAAATACCTCAAACTCGGAAAGATGTGAAGAAACTAGTAGCTTTAAGGAACAAAGATGACCATGGGCTGACCGTGCGGTTTGCCACAGTCTTTAGGCACTACCACAGGCAAGCAGCAGTGCACATTATCCATCTCCTATTTATTTATTTATTTTTTGCCCCGGTGCTTCTTGCTAGATCCTTATGGACTATGCTACTGAGCACGGTATGTTCATGTTAGGTGTCTTTGGGGATCTTTCTCTACCATCTTTGGTCTAGAAAGCCTTAAAATCATCGTTTCACTTACATACTTTGGGGTTACAAGGTTAAAATCTGCAAACACTTCTCAAACTAGTAAGGTCAAGCGTCAAAGTAGAAATAAGGGCATAAATCATACCACTAAGCTAAATGATCCCCTAAAATGGCTCCCAAACACTTAAGTAATCTATGCAAATGTGATGTTCATCAGAAAGAATGAACATCTTCACCTAGAGGAAAGCCTACAGAAAGGCTCATATTAGAGAGATGGAGGGATTCGTCATCGTCACTATCTTCACTAGGAGTGGTTTTGTTGCTTCCCTCTCGAAATGATTGGTGAAGACCGAAATCATCATCCACTGCCATCCTACTGGAACTTTCCCTAATAGGCACCATTGAGGTTCTTACCTTATTTAGGGTAGAAATAACCCCTGGAGAGGCAGATCTAGGGTGAGGTATAAAGAAAAATAGATAGGATGAGGAGGAGGAGAAGAAGGATACCTGGGAGAAAGAGGTGGAACTTTAGCTAAACCCCTAAAGGTAACAGATGCCCTAGTACATACAAAGGTACTCTATCCAAACATGACTTCTCGATGATTCTTTAGTAACAACCATGATGCCCCACAATGCAATTAAGAATTTCCCCTTCAAAAGGGAAATGGCTAAAGCAAAGATGCTCCATGTATCCTAGGCGTACCAGGCCCTAAAGCAGAATCAAGCTCTTATGATATTGGCCTAAAGTGGTCATACATGTTATCCTTTCTAGTAAAGCCAAAAAGGCATAAGTTGTTAAAGAAATTGATCCTAAAAAAAGGCCTGCATCGTCTTTTCTCTCCTATTCGCTAGAAATCTCCTCAAGATATCTCCTTAAGATATCCCAAAAGGTTGAAAAATATGACATACACTTGTTTGAGAAGAACCTTCGAAAGCGTTAAGACATTTCTTGAAGAAATTGAACTTGGAAAGACTATATTTTTCGTTAAGCCTAGGCAAAAAAGGGATTAAGATTAAAACGAAATATTCTGAGTCATGTACAATCCAATCATACAAACCTTTGAAAATTGAATCATACATCGTTGCTTCCACAGGGAATCGGAGAGAGGGCTAATATGCATTTAATTATGACAAGTTTAAGCCGTCATTCAGCAGATATCGAATTAATTTCTTAGGGAATAAAAAACAAAATTAGCTAAAAATTTAGAATTTCAAAATAGAAGATTTACAATCCTATTAAATATAGCTTTCCCCAAAGAAAGCATAAAATCCATTTTAAAAATGTTAGCTTAGTCTCATTGGGAAAAGAGACTGAATCAAAAGAGGCTACACAAAATTAACCCGAACAAACCCTTTAACAGCTAGATAATTCATATGTTAGGGAGAAGAACTCTAAAGAGATAAAGAGACTAGACCTAGTTACACTTTAAGTCTTAATTTAATTAAAATCCATCATTCCCTTAAGGGATAAAATAATTTGGGTAGATAACCTCCAAAAGACATTAGGTCATAGCCCAATAAAAGCCAGAGACCACCTGAAGGGGTAAAATAATTTAGGATTGAACAGTTTAGGCCTAGATGTAGGCTCAATATAACCTAAGTCCGTCAAAGCCTTGAAAATAATATCAACACACATAGCTTGGTAGGGAACCATAGATTTATACAAGATCTCCTTAATCTATAAGGAACTAGCAAAGATCTTTAAATTGGAATCAAAATAGCAAGTAATGTATGCCTAAAATAGATATAAAATCCTAATAAAATTTTTCTGTAAGAACTATCCTAGGACCCTATATAGATAAGCCATGGCAAACATCAAAGGTTGGTCAACACAAATTTCATAAGATACATTGTACTTACTACCCTCTCCTAAAATCTCCCTATGTTAAGCGTCATAGGCTCTTAAAGAGGAAAAATCCCCCTTTTCGGGAGTTTCATAGTAAATATCCTTTGGTAGTGGCACAATTTCTTAAATATTCTCAAAAAAATCATAGAATCTCTATACTATACTGAAACATCCTTTTTAACAAGGGTCATGTCCAACGTCTATCCCCCACCAGCAGGGTAGAATAGCCTTAGAGCTTCTTGAAGCCCGACCTCCAAGGTTCCACTCTGCTCTTAATTTCTTTTCCTCCTCTCTTTGGTCCCCCAAAGCAAGCATTTGCGAGCCTAGTGTAACACTGTCAATTAACAACTTAACTACACTAATTAGGGAAATAAGAAGGGTTTAGCAATAAATGAGTTAATGAATTAAGAGGCATTACCATCACTTGCTCCAATGAACAAGGCTTAAAAACTCTTTATTCCCTAAAGAAAATGTGAGCAAGACATGGAGTTTATGACCACTTTATTCTCTAAACTTAATTAGTCCATGCTTTAGTTACAAAATCAAATTATACATTTCTGATCAAAATTTGCAGATGTCAAGACTTTGCTTGCGTCTATAAACCTACCCCATTTCCATTTCAGCGCTAACTTAAGCCTTATCACTAGAACCCTGGACGCTAGTAATCAAACGGAATTTGCATTATTAAGCTTCGTTTCCTTTACCGATTACCTGATTTCTTGTAAATCATTATGGAAACACCAAAGAAACAACCATAAAATTGGCATGAGCTTATATGCTATGATACCACATGTAAAAACAATTAAATAATTTCATTTTGAACTGGCACAATGAACACACTTGAACAATTTGATTTCCACAATGCAAATCGATATTTCCAAATTTTGGTTGGCCAATTTGACCCAAGCAATATCATGCACATATACATAAAGTTGACCTCAAACACAAAGGATATGCAATGCCTCAAAGGGTCACCCTTAAACATGGCATATTAAATCATGTCATGGCTAGCCATTAAATTACCAAAATTAAACAGAATTTTGGTCCATGTAGTTATACACATAGTCCTTATAATACGTGGATCTTTGGCATTGAAAACATTTAAAACCACTTTAAAACCCTTAGTTTTCTTTCACGTGTAAAGGGGCGCCTCTAATAACGTACCTGGATCAGTTTTCAATGAAATCGGTACGAGACCTGTATCCATATAAACATATACATAGCAACTTAAACTTAGATCTTTATCTTTTTTAACCTTTTCATTTTGATTTCTTATGTTATTATGAAGAATCTATACCTGTTTAGGCCATGTTCTTTTCATGGGAGTATAGTAGGTGTAGAATGGAAATGAGTGGAGAGGAGTGGGAAGAAGCGGGTAGGAGTGGGTGAGAGTCGGTAGGAGTGGTTTGTCGTATGTGGGACTGGGAACGAGTGGGCAAGAGTGAAAATGAGGGCTACTATTGATATAAATTATGTTAACAATTTGTGTAGTATAATGATAATCATTAAGTATTATTATAATTATAATTATTATTATNNNNTAATAATAAAAATAGCAATTAATCATAATAATAACAATTAGTATTAATAATAATAATCAACAATACTAACGACAATATCAATTATTAATAATAAAAATAATATTAATAATTGTTCTTAATTATTAATAATAATAATAATAATAATTGCTATTATAATAATTATAATTATCATTATTATTAATCAAAATTAGTATTAATTAAAAATAAAATTATTATTACCGTTAATAATAATGATAATCATAATGATTAATATTAATATTGATAATAATCAAAATTACTAATTACTAATACCAAAAATAATTAATAATAACATAAATAATAATTAATAATATTAAGAATAATTATAATTAATATTTTGAATAATTTTTATTTAAAAATTAATTAATTAATAATCATAATAGTAATTACTAATGATTATTATTAATGTTTAAAATAATTACTGTTAACACAATTATTAATTATTAATAATTATTAATATTACCAATCTTTGATTACTATAATAATTATTATAATAATTGTTGTAAATTAATAATGAACACAATAGTGAATCGTTAAAAATAACTACCATTAATATAAACAATAGCAATTGACAATAGTAAGTAGAATAAGGATTCTTATTAATATTAATAACAATCATAATAATTCGAAATATTGACATTAATAGCAATAATTATTATTAATTATTGGTATTAATAATAATTACCATTACTATTATTACAATTATTATGGTGATTATTATTGTTACTAAGCATTTATAATAATTATAATAACAATTACTATTAATATTGATAATAACTATTATTATTACCATTCATAATAATAATTATTAATATTAAAATTAATATGTAAGATCCGCATTCTTTATTTTTCGTTAATCTAACAGTATTACCTTTTTTTACGTTATAAATTCATATTTTTAACAACTATATGAGTTAAATTATAATCGATGTGCTTTCGGGAGCTATAATTTTATTCAAAAGGGATTATTATTGTTATTATTGATTCTGAAGTTATTCGTGCTATTTGTGCCCTTAAATTATTGAATCGATGCTAACCCAAGTTTTT